>SCDZ01001002.1:0-16410 GCA_004143845.1 Drosophila lacertosa | reverse complement strand
CAAAGGCAGCATACATGAAACCAAAATTCAAACGAAGTCTGAAAATAATTTTAGAGTACTATCGAAGCATTTAAACGACACCAAAAAGAACTTCTACACGTACCAGGTGAAAAGCATTTAGGGACTGCAAGTCGTATTAACGGGCACTGAGCCTGATGTAACACCCGCAGAAGTAACTAAGGCGCTACAAGAAACAGGATTTCGCGCCAAGACAGTCTTTAACATTTCAAACAAGGATAGGAAGCCGCAACGACTCTTCAATGTAAAACTTGAACCAGAAAGTAAGCCCCTAAAGAAAAACGAAGTGCACCCAATATACAAACTTCAGTTCCTACTGCACCTTAGAATAACAGTAGAAGAGCCACATAAACCAAAGGCCCAGTTCAATGTATCAATTGCCACGAATATGGCCATACAAGATCGTACTGTACACTGCAAGCGGTGTGTGTAGTTTGTGAAGAGCTTCATAACTCCGCCCACTGCACAACAAACAAAGACGGCCCAAACACAAAAAAGTGTTGCAACTGCGGTGGAAATCACACGGCAAACTACAAAGGCTGCCCAGTATATAAGGAGATGAAAAGTCGAATCCAGCAGGGAGCTACCGCTACACACTCTCAAAACGGTCCGATTATAGAATCCAAATTAAACCCAGACGTCTTCTTTTCGACTGCAGCCAGATCCTCGTTTGGCTCCGGAAACTTAACCAAAAACATGATATTCGCAAGTGGATTAAAAACAGGACTGGTCCCCCCTGCCTCAAATACACAGTATTCGCAAGCAACACACTCAGAACTGAACACGGCACAACAGCAGCATCCGCCGGAGCAGCAACAGAGCAAATTTGAAGCAATGTTATATAACTTGCAGCAAAGCCCTATGGAGTTCATGTCATTTATGCGGACAACTATGCAAGATTTAATGCGAAACCAAAATCTTTTAATTCAAATGCTGGTATCATAACAACCAAAATAATCAATGGCTTCCATACGTATATCTACGTGGAACGCTAACGGCGATTCACAGCATAAACTTAAGTTAGCTCAATTCCTACTCGAAAAACACATCGATGTAATGCTATTCTCAGAAACTCACCTTATAAAAAAATATAATTTTAAAATACGAGGCTACCTATTCAACGGAACTAATCATCTCGATGGTAAAGCGCATGGTGGAACTGGTATTCTAGCCGCCGTATACTGCCCTCCATAACTGAAGGCAAGTTTATTCAACTCATTAGGAGAACACTTCATAGCAGCAGGAGACTACAATGCCAAGCACACACACTGGGGATCTTGTCTCGTGACTCCAAAAGAAAATCCGCTTTATAATGCAATTATAAAAGCCAACAACAAGCTTGACCATGCCCAACTGGCTCTACTGGCCAACAGAACCCAAGTAACCCCATCTAATTGACTTTGGAATTTCTAAAAAATACTCCACGAAATCTTATAAGCGCTGAATGTCTTTCAGATTTCTCATCTGATCAGTCGCCTGTTCTAATCAACCTACTCCGACAGCCAGAAAACTTTGATCAACCGATTAGATTGACTTCACAGAAAACTAATTGGGTTAGATACAAAAAATATGTAAGTTCTCACATTGACCTAAATCCACAACAAGTCCTCTGTATTTTATATTACAACAGACCCCCTTCTTTTATTAAACATATTTGTGCTTTCACTCATTTCATATCCATTCAGCTTTGTTATAGGTGCCATTAGCTTTCATCACATTGCTTATTTGATATTAGCCAGTTGTGTGTTATGATTGTCAAACCAATGCGTACTATTAACTTTGTTTGTCCCGTCATCAATGTGTACTTAAGTTACTTTGTATTGCCGCGAATAAAGGGTTCTGAGACATCGATGCACTCGTGGGCTTAATTTTTCTTGGTGGGACTCGCTTTTAACCTGAAAATCTACTAGTTAAATAATGCTTGAAATGTTTAATGGTATTATACACAGCCAAAATCTAAAATGAGTAATAATTTGACATCCCTATAGTGGTACATTTACTGTAACACTCGATATCCCTAAACTTGCCATCTTGAATTATTCGAGCAGAAAAGCACACATTTCATCATTAATAATACAATCCTTATCTTATAATACATTCAGCACATTCACCAATTTTTTTTTTTACATACAACATTGGAATAGCAAATGGTAAATTACTTGGGGGGATACCATTGGATTCCATCATTTGGTTTATTTTGTCAGTAACTTCAATTTCAAAATTTTTAAAGGACCTGTTGTCACTCGCCTTTATGGGGATACCAGCATCAATAGAGTCAATTTTTCCAATACATTGTAAATTTACATTTATCATTAAAATTAAAATCCGTGTTTAAATGAATACAGTTTTCTGTGCTGCTTGCTTTGCTGCCATAATGCACAGCATTAAATTAAATTTGTTGCTCTCAATCATTACACCAAATCCAAGCTGAAATATTTCTTGACCAATCACCATGTCAAATCAATCATCTGGTACAGTATGAAAAAAAATATATAAGTGTGTTAAGATCGGAAATATATACAGTAGACAGAATTTGCTTATGGCTCTTAACCATATTGCTACTAATTCTTATTCTTTAAACACCTACAACTTCTCATTTAAAGGTGTGCACTCATTGTCCTTCTTATTCGCTGTCAGTGTTTACTTTACACATATTTTATAATTTCAAATTAATTTCTATTATTCTTATAGTCGTCTGTTTGCCATATCTCTAATCGCCTTGGTCTCTCCATTGCATTGGGTCTGAGTTTATCGCAATAATGGTAGTTGATCGGCGCCTTCGTTTAAAACCGCCTTATTTCGTGACCGTGATTCATTCCAGATAACTCACTTATTTTATCGCATGGGCTATAAACAACTTCTGTAGTTAATATTGCCACTGCATGTTTATCGTTGAGAGTAGGCGATCAAATCCAGTGCCTAGTTGATAACTATGTACCAACACTACTGAAACTGCAAGTTCTTGATCGTTTTCAACGCGTTCAATTGGGTGGTCTTTGACGTCACCAGTCGTCTATAATAAACGAACAGACATTCGTTGGAGTTTGGTGGTCCATTCAGGATGTTCAGCAACAGAGCGGATGGTATTCTAGTGCCCTGGCAGCATTCCGGATATAACAAATTTTATATTACGATACCAATAGCGTTTCCAGGTTGTGTCATAATGCTTCTGATGGAGTGTGGATCCCATTTTTGATGTAGGAGATTCATTAAGATTGTTTCAACTATCCATTTCTTGAATACCTGCAAATAATATTTATCACACGTCAGCGTAAGCCTAGGCTGACTTATTGTGTTTTACCATTATCCTTACCATTGCGCACCACTTACCCGGGTAACACTGGTCACCTCACTCCTAGCAATTACATTTATTTAACATACATTACATACATTTGGCACAACAATTATTCGTACACACCATACATTAAATTTTGAGTGAACATATCTTGGCTTGTGTTAAAGATTAAAAAAAAAAATTTTTCATCAACAAATCTAAAGTTCATATTAAACTTTAAACAAAAAAAATATAATAAATAATTATTTTCTTATTATAATAAAATTAAAATTGATCAAAAATTAGAGTTTTCTAGGCACAAAAATGATTCGTACAGTAAGAAAAAACTTATGTTTAAGCTAAGAAACAAAAAAACTATTAAATTTTAGTATTTAGTGGGCCCACCTGCTGCTTTCGATGTTCAATGCACTAGTCGTTTGAAGCTTTTAGGGATTCCTTTGAGCAAATTTTATGTTTCCCGATCCTTTTTTCCAATAAACCCCAAACTCTATGGGGTTAAG
Source organism: Drosophila lacertosa (assembly GCA_004143845.1). Lineage (NCBI taxonomy): Eukaryota > Metazoa > Arthropoda > Insecta > Diptera > Drosophilidae > Drosophila > Drosophila lacertosa. Next base: position 12,597 of record SCDZ01001002.1, on the reverse strand, counting down.
GTCCGGTGACTGAGGTGGACTTTTTAATTGCTTCAAAAAGTATATGAGCACTAAATACGATAAATATTTGGGGTCGTTATCTTGCTGGAACAAGAACGTAGTCGGGTCAAGGCCAACTTTGGTAACGCTGGTATATATATTTTGTTTTAAAATTTCTAAGTAGGTGTACTTGTCCATTTTGTCAGAAATAAATACTAAATTTCATACACCAGCTGCACCTACACACCCCCCAACCATAATATTACCACCGTCGTGCTTAACAGTGGGAATTATATTATTTGGTATCATAGCCTCATTTTTCACTTTTCTCCTTTTGGCAGTCCCTCATATCCAAAAATATTATTAGGATTTGTCACTGAACTATTCCGACTCGTTTTTGTGCAATGTGGCGAGCTGCCGTGATATCCAGCACTGTGAAAGCAATTGCCAATTTTTTGAGGACAAATTTTTTTGCTTAAAGTCTGTACCACGTTTTGGGATATGACTGTTGTGGAAATTTTTGGATTTTGCACAACAGATGCAACAACTTTGCGCTCATCTCGCGGCTGATATTTTTCACCTTCCAGCTAGGTTGTGATCGCTGCATAGATATTCACTATCTAGATACTTTTTTATAATGCTCTGGACTGTAGTGTGAGGCCTACCAATTATCCGCCCAATTTTACGATAAGTCCAGTTCTCCAAATATAATTTTAATATTGCTTTCTGAAAATCTAGTGACAGATCTTGAGCACGGCCTATTTCAACTTCGCTTTACAAAATCTAATATGCAAATGACAGCAAAAACAATAAAAACGCATTGTCTTAGGCGTGCATTACCGAAATCATAAAAAGAAAATTGCCGATTACCATTAAATTCATTGCTAAAACTCAAACGTACCAAGTGTACATAAAATTTCCGTGCTTGTTTTGCCCCCTCTTTTTTCGTTTATGTGTGCCTCTTCTGCATACAAAAAATAACGCTTTTTTGTGCATGTGCTTCAAAAAAATTCTGCAAAGGAGAGGGTATGTGTGCGCAAACCAAGGTTTTTTTTAAAAAATAAACGGTGCACCAATAAATGTTGGGCCTACTGTATGTACATACTTAGCTAACTCACTTCTCGAAAGAATGTATAGAAATATTTAAATATCTATAATTTTTGACTTACTTGAAGTGAAATTAAAAAACATTTGTCAATCTCGGTGGTCTATTTAAGCAAATGGCTCGTTTAGTTTGGTTCTTTCTCAGAATGTAAGGAAATAAAAATATGCCCAAAAAACGTATCAAGAAAAAGAAACGAATAAATAAGGAACTTATCGATAAATATGTTAGTAAAAAAACAGATTGCGCTGTCGTCCAAATTATTCTTTATATTTTGTTTTAAGTGAAATTATTATAGTTATTATACTTATAGAAATATGACTAAGTGAAATAAAAAACCAAAGCTGAAAAGATTATAACCGATTCCGACAATAATAGTGATCACTTTTTTCTAAAAACTATGTAGGTAGCAGCCATTCGCATGTGAAAAACATGATCACCTTATTGTGTTGAAAATGGTAAATGTAGTTTGATATTTTTTAATTTAGCTACAAAATTAAAAAAAAAGGAACAGTTTTTTGTAAACCCATCGTGAATTTTCTACTTTTTTTAGCTTTTAAGTTAATTGCATTAAAATTTTAAATAAAACTGTTAAAAATTTGGTTGCATATGGTACAAAAAAAATAATCAAATTAAAAATGACCTACTTTTGTTTGCATACTGTGGACTGCAAATATGTAAATGAAATGCAATTCTTATTTCTAACAGTCGTATGCCAAGATTGGGGTTAACGCATACAAAAAGTTTAATTTTTCGATTAGTAAAGGTTTCTTTGTTTGACTTGTTTGCACAATCAAGATGCTCAAAATATGTTTTGAATTTTTTGACTACCTTTTTGTTAAAAACTAAGTTGATAGCAAAGTCTGTTGATAAAATAGCCGGGACGGTTTTGCAAAAATTAACGCTGGCTAAGTGTTTAAGGTATTGATCTTCGTTCATTCAACATTGATATACTATCATGGATGCAAACGTTATAGGTTTGGCAGTGGATACCCGGTATTGTGTAAATAAAATATATTAACCGATACTTTCGATACAAATAACAGGTTAATTATTGCTTTGTGAATCATTTAGTTTCATTTTAAGATTTAGACAGTCCTATGAAATGTTTAAACAGGCTTTTAAGTATTATAAACGAAAGACTCCTGCGCCTGACCTTCGAGAAGTTATTGACTTTAACATATATGAACCAAACAATTCCTCTTCTGAGTATAATAATGTTAGTAAATATGCTTCATTGAAAAAAAACTACAACGTTTATTGTTATTAAAAATATATATATATGTATATTGTCTATAACCACAGTGGAAGTCAGTGAATATCTGCGAAATGAATATAAATAAAAGCTGTCTTTCGCCGGTTGGCTTGCGACCACATCATATGTGGCAGTGTTATATTCTTGAGAACCATCCTGGACTTTTGGTCATCCGTAACCCGTTTACATTCAGTGGGCAGCGATATTGGATAGCTCGAAGTCTTCGTGACTACCCTCAAAGGCCAAACATCGTGAACTTGGACACAAAACACTTTTCAGCTAATATTGTATCCGACTGGTGGGGGGCGCTCAGTCTTTGTGTTGATCAAAATATTGTACATCGTCTTAAGACTGCACTACGTTGGACAACTTTAGGTTATCATCACAACTGGGATACCAAAGTTTACAACGAGGCAATACACAGTACATTTCCCAATGACTTGAGTACTTTGTGTAAATATTTTTCACTAGCCCTAGGATTTCAAAACTTTTCTCCTGAAGCTGCAATTATTAATTATTATCCGATTGGAACGTCGTTATCTGGTCACACGGACAGTTCGGAGTTGAACCTTACAGCCCCCCTGTTTTCATATAGGTACATATGACAATAGTTTCAATTACGAGTTGAACTGACGTGAAATGCAGCTTTGGACAAACCGCAATTTTTCTTATAGGTGGCATGACACTGGAAGAGGAACCCAAAGCTCTGTTTCTCCATAGTGGAGATGTTTTAATTATGTCAGAGGAATCGCGTCTTTGCTATCATGCTGTTCCACGCGTTATGAAAACACAGAGAGAGCCATGGAACGAAATTTTGACAACATTGAAAGGACAATATGAAAATAACCTGAATAGTTCAATGGACTTCGAATTGTACGATCGGGTTAATGACGATTGTTTTTGGATGCCATTTAACCATTACATCAAAGATTCTCGCATAAACATTAATGTTCGTCAGGTTATGCCTTCGGATGTTTGAATTCTGATCTTGTAATTGTTTAATGGTTATTACTTCGGCTAGCTAACTTAGAATTTCGCCGAAGAAACGTAGTTTGATTTGATGTATTTTCAGAGTCGATGAAGACAGGTCCGCTTGTATGACTTCAACTTCAACTCCTGCAGTTGGACTTCAACTTTTTGACAATAAATTCTTTTTCATTAACAAAACAAATTTTTTATTTTCGATATCATCTCCAATTCCATTAATATTGATATTACGTTTTGTTTTTGTTCTTCCAATCAAACACTTCAGCAATATTTATTTATTGTTATTGTGACAAATAACATATATTACACATTTGGAATGCGGCTTGCACAGAAATTTTTAAACTTGAATAATTGAAAACGCTGTGAGTGTACAAAATATTCAAAAATACTGGCAATTTGGAGCGTTACTCTCAGTAATTGATTGTTCGATCCAATTTCTTATTCTTAAATAATCAATGTTTGAAGCATTATTCTTAAAGCATAATTCGTAAAGTCGAACAAATTTGGTTGGGATTGTGATCATGAAAATATCACCTCTAGGTATCGTAAAGGTAATTAAGGAAATGAAGATTTATTAATAAGGGTTCAACGGTTAATGAAAAGCACACAGCGAAAATGAGGATCTACTTGGATGAAAAGAGCCATGAGAAACAACCAAACCTAAAAAAGTCCTGGGTGCAGCTGGATTTGTCTAACGCACAAGGAGCAATGTACTTAAGTAAGCTGCTGATCAATTATGCTAAAGGCGACTACTGTGAAGGATGTTTAATATATTGACGTGCGGGACTGCAAGCTAACGTTGACCGAAAATCGAACTTTCACAAAAAAAACCGAGATGTTATTAAATGCAGCTGGAAACCGAAATCAAGTTGGAAGTTGAGGAACAAAGAACTTTGATCGATTTTACCAGAACTGTTGCTGCATAAGCACAGCATCATTGTTACGATCCTGGGCTGTAAGTCCACAGGAGGCAGACGGGAATAGAGATGGTAGCCCTGGTGTGCAAGTTGCCGGAAGACCGCCAAGGTGATGAAGGTGAAAGTTTATACTTGAGCCATTGTTCATAAATGAAAGTTGCCTCCTGCCATTAAAATTACACATTATTTGACAGTACATTAGTGAAAGCAGGATTTGAAGGCTCAATTGGAACAGCTACGAAATCAGAAAAGTAACCTTACACAACGATCAAATTAATGGGCAAGGGAAATAATAAGGGAAATAAAGTATGTATATGCAAAGTGTAGATGTCTATACAAGATGATCAGCAAGTTGCTCAAACTGTCTGCAAATATATATGTAAATATATGCTGCTCGAGATTTGTAAACACTTGTTTGTATGTAAAGAGCACGATTTGTTAATTATGTGGATAAGAAACCAAAAAAAAAATGCACGTTAAAGGGCAAATGTAAATCCAATAATCTTTTTTATCAGCTGTTGCGAAAAATTCAATAAGTTCGATTTTAAAGTTTCTTTATTGATTGTAATTTGTAGGCAGCTTGACCACATTTACAAAAACAATTTTTGCAGCTGACTACTGGTAAGCATAAATAAGTAACAAGATTAGACAACAGTTGGAGGCGCAAACAATTAAAACAAGAGCAAAAATGCGTAACGTCAAACTATACCACTGACTAATAAGTATTGAATATGTCGGCGCACACTGAGTGTGTGTGGTTGTGAGTGCGCGAGTGTGTGGCGTATTTCACCAGAATGGTATTTTTCATCACTATGGTAATGTTCCATCAGCCTCTAATTGTGTTGTGATTGGTTGTCTGAATCTTTTCGCTTCGGGAACCATTATAGCGCGGCTACAGCGATTTAACAAATATATAAATTAAACAGCTGGTAGCAACCAGGTTGGACCATCTGCGTAACGGCTGCGTAAAGTTATATTGTATCTCCAACTTTTGTAATACAGATTTGATTTACAATTAAGCAATATTTTACTTTATTGACGAAATTAACATTTTTTTGACTGCTGAAAACCATTTTGATAACTAAAAATCGATGAAAACATAAAATCGAACATTCCAGATTTTAATGCTGTTGACACTTTGTTAAAAATCATCAAATATTCCGCGTACCCCCTGAGATTCGATTTCTTAAATAAATTAGTTTATATTAATTAAAATAGAAGATCTTCTGCGAACCGACCCGTGACTTCAACGATAACAGGAAAGAGTATGTTTCCTTTGGATGCTTGTAATGAAAAAGACACACTGGGAAGAAATTGCAATTAATAAGCCACTTTAAGATAGTACAACATATGTAAATTATTAAGTTTTTGGTTTAATATATTAAAATAAATTCTTTATTAGATTATTTGTTCAATATTACATATTTGTTTGGCCTTTGGCTTTACAAAGAGATTTTTATTTCGATTGATAGTCGGAGCAATGACCTTCACTTCATGTGACTCGACAAGACTGACTTGTATGCAAGAATACTTGGACTTAAATACCAGAAAAGGCTTGCTTAGAAGTATAGCACCTGTAGCCAAGTCATGGTCGGCGAGCCGTCCGAACATATTTATGCAAGATAAGAGATCTGCACAACACAAGCATCCGATCACCGCCGTTGCTGACTACGATGAGAATGCTGGCGCGAGACAAATCTATTATCTGCATTGCGCTTAAGACAATTATTGTGGGAACTTATTCAAAGCACTTTGATGTACAAAAAATACTTAGGAGCAAGATACAGAAGATGTTCTTTCAAAAGCATAACACCTACTGCTAAGTCGTGTTCGCGAGCCGACCGACTTTTGAATTCTGCCATTTTTTGAGCAGGTTCTGGATTTCGTTATTGACGAAATCAGCTGCCCTCATGGGATACGGGTACTGTCTGGTATAAATGGGTTCTTCTTTATCGTCCTACTGGTTGCCACGACCGAAGTGTTGCATGGTAATGCCTCATTAGGGTTCGCAAAATCTTTCTTTCTCTCTTTCAATATCTTCAAAAATGCGGCTTTGACAGCGGGGGGCGCGTCTGAAAAATCAACGTTTGTGCAATTGACATCTGCGCAAGCGTGGAACGAAATTTTTTCCTTTTCCAAAGCGAAGCACCTGCTTCTGTGAGAAGATCATGGCTGATTATTCCCCCGAACGTTTAAAGGTCGCCTTTATGTTGAATAAGGAGACGAAACTTTTATGTGCCATCCTGGTCGCGCCATGGCTGGAATGTATGGTGAATGTGTTATTTTCGTGCCTGACGCCTCTCAGGCCGTGATGCGGCCGGATAAAATTTTTGGAAGCGCCCGTATCTATGAGAAGTTTCATGTCAACCCCCTCTACTCATCGTCGGATGACGGGTAGGAGGGACCTCCCCCTAAAAAATTGACTGCATCAGATTCGCAACCCCCAGCCGCGTCGTCGTCAATTTGCGTTTCCGCGGTGGTAGCGGCAATATTGTACGACTCCACCCCTTGTTCCGCGCTCAAGTATTCAAGTAAGATAGAGATTGACTTGCTTGCAGTACCCTCGACACGGACGGGTCTACTTGCATGGGTTCACTTGCAGTTCTGTAGTTATATTGTCTGGCACTTTGCTTGTTATACTGGCCCAGTGGCTTGTGTTGCTTACTGAAGTGTGGGTTTCTATACCCATTTGTGTGTTTCAACTTGCTAAAGAGGCTTCTCTTGCGGGTAAATCTTTTGGCTTTCCTGCAAAGAGTACGTCCGTGAGACTACGTTTATGTCCTGATATGAATATTCGCAGTGCGTTACCAAGGAATTTTTGGGAAAGGCCTTAAGCCATTGGCGGCTCAAAAGACATGTTGACCTTGTTGGTCAACAGGTGCAATGGTAGGCCATCCTGTCTTAAGGTACCTAATTCTTGCTCTATGGCATAGATGTCGCTCTTGTACGTAAAGTCAAGGCGACTTATAATCGCATTAAAGTTCAGGACCGTGCCAAACGAAGCCAGCACCGCATCGTATTATAATAGCCGCCCGATAATGGCGCGAACTGCCATTATACGGCTTGAATATGTGATATGCAGCCAATGCCGCTTGCCTCCAGGAAACTCAAGAACCTTGTTCACCTGTGAATTATCTCAAGCACTTGACGGCATCGAGAGGCTCTTCACGAATATCGTTTCTTATTTCAATGGCACCATATGCCTGTACCACCGGAGTGGCAATGTGAGCTGCTGTTATTTGCTCAGAAAGCTCATTTATTTTGCGCACCAATTCTTGCTCTCTCTGCTGATTGGCAGCCGATTGAGTATTACCGCGACTCAATCCACTCATCAGCATTGCGCATACAATAGTTACTTAACTTGTACGTTGAGAATTGAATTAAATCGTCTTCTTGTGAATCTTTATGGATCTAATTTAAGAAGGTAAACTAGCAATTGTAGGAACATTTTGCTTCCTTTAACGACCATACATACATGCGTTAAAAAATTAATTGTTATAAATAATTTTTAACTTTACAATAAATTATGCATTTTTCTTGTGCCATGCGATGGTACCACAATATTTTTGCACGACTTTCTGAAAAGTGCTATTCTTAGTACGACTAGTAGTATTCAAAGTACGACTCAATAGTCAATTGAAACCTGTCTGTCAGTCTGTCTGAAAAAAAACAGGGAATACTCGTAATTTTTGTATTTTTTGTTTAAGTTTAAATAAAATAAGTTGACTTAACGCGTATCAGGTCCAGTTACTAAAATGTAAACAGCTTAAGTTTATTTGCTAAGAGCCTTAAGAAAATATAAGCATTTCTAAAAAGATCACGGAGACGATGGGGTCAGCTATACCCCTGTTCACAGCAAGTTTTGTCAGTGATGTTAATAGACTCTACAGCAAAATAGGCAGGAGTAAAAAATAAATCTATATTGAATTAACGAAGCTAACATAAGAAAGTGAAAATAAGAATATAAGTTAAAAATGAAGAAAAACAGATAGAAATAGATTGCAAACCAATGATCCGGCGGGGTAAGTATTTTACCAGTCCGCCAACCTAAGCCGCTTCCCATAGCTGAGAGTGATTTGCCGAAGAAGGCTTAAAGCAAAGATGTGATTAGGGGTAGAGAGATTGTAAAGGAGAGTACGTTGTGCACGTAGACAAAAAGAGAGGAAAGTAATTTCTAGTAGGTCGAATGAAGACGGAGAAGCTTAGACGGCCTAGAAAATAAGGTGAATCTATGTCGCCAACAATTAACTTATGTAAAAAAAACAACACCAAGTATTTTTCTACGGTTTGTTGGCGACGGGAGATTCAAGAGTAAAAGCCTACTGGAGTACGATGGTAAACTAAGATTGGTATACCAGTTTAAACCACGTAAGGCAAAACGCAAAAATTGTTTTTGAACGGACTCTATCCGATCCTGATGAATTTTATACTGCGGACTCCAAATGAATGATCAGTATTCCTGGATTTCACGTACTAAAGATATGTTTAGAAGTTTAGTTGTGAGTGGGTCATTAAGCTCTGTTGGCCAGCGTTTAATTTAACCTAGAACTCCCTTAGCTTCGTTTACAGTAGTTGATACGTGGGTATTGAAACTTAGCATAGAATCGGGAACTGCTTGCGTTATACGACTCCATTCGATTTCATGTGCATTTGGATATAGTAGTCATGCCCCAAATTAAGGTGTACCGCTAGTGCATCAAAATGACTGACCGGTTCTCGCGGTGGCCCGAAGCAAATCCTCTGAAAAAGATGACTGCCGAAACTGTTGCCACAATGTTTTGGTCACACTGAATTACGCACTTTGGGTTTCCACAAACAACAGCCGCTGACCAAGGAACTTAGTTTGAATCTGCTCTCTTTGCAACACTGATTGGCCAAGTTTTAGCACAGCTGGCAACTTATAATGTAAAGAATGTATTCACGAGTTTCAAATCGGTGAACATTATTATTTTATTAACAAAAAAAAATAGCTTCAATAGTGGCAAAGCTTAAGGTTGGTATTGACTTAAAATACATTGCGAATAAAGACAAATTGTCACGTCAATTACAAATTTTAGGAAGCACAGTGACTTCAGTAACTGGCCGAGCTTGGGTGACTAGCGCAAAACAAGGTCCGAAGAATACCGAATCTTTGGTGGACTGATTCGTTGCAAAACAACCAATTCTGAGATCACGTTCCTTTGAAACGAGGAGTTTCTAGTGACTTTGAAAAATGCATTAATGCTATAGAGACCCAACTTTTTAATAACTCAAATCACATTTCTTGATTCCCCACGATCCCAATATAACAAAGTATAAGTATTCTAATTATTCGTTCGAAGAGTATTATTATCTGCAAGATAATTATTAAGCAAACTTTAAAGGCGACAATGACAAAATATGTACAAATAGTTTTCACATGTACTACAAGAGTGGCAAAAATATCGATTACACATTTGGCAAATTTAAAAACATAGATATCGTAGATACTTATCGATATAAATAAATTGATTGCAGCTGTTAACCAGACTTATAACTGAAACAATATTTTTGGAATATTCATAACATAAATAATAATAAAACGTTAAACAAAAACACCACTCTGATTTCGTCAAATTAATTATGCCGACCATAGTATAAACGTATGAATGTTGCGTATGACCTCTGCTTTGATTCAGCCTTTTAAGGTTTTACTGTAGCACAAGGTACTGAATTGGTTAAGAAAGGATCGTTAGTCCCTAGGTCTGTACAAACGATCGATCTTGACAGAAACCAAAGCTAGAGACATTGAGTTTTGGACTCTGTATTCTGATAAATAACAATTAAGTATTGTTGCAGAACATAGTTACCAATGTCATAATATATATTAATATTAATATCGATCAAAATCAATATGTTTTCTGTTTTCTTAACATACCACGCGTACTATAGGTGCTAAAGACACCAAACTCACTTTTGTTTCATTCACACACAAGTAAAAGTGTCGATACAGTGGCTCACACCTTATTTCAAACATTGCCTTAAACAACATTTAAGGCTCTATAAAATGTAAACTAAAAGAGATATCAAAATAATTTAAACGCAATTTGTTAGTTTGATGACTTAAATTACAAAATTTAATTTCATTTATTTTTTAATATTATTCCAACGATTTTTAATAATTAAAAACAAAAAAATCAACGAAAAATAATGCCGCAGCTTTTTTCATCCAATTAATGTGTTTATTATAACTAAATTTTTTATCAATCTACTTAAATTAATACTTGGTGTGAACACCTTTTTGGTCAACCACCATTTTTAGCCTTTTTGGCATGGATTCGACCAACTTTTGGGTCACTCGTGCCGTTATTTTGGCCCATTCGTCAAGCAATGCGTTTTTAAGGTCGGACTTGTTTAAAATTTTTTTTTTATTTAATTTTGAATCATCACAGAATAACACTGTACTCCTTATACAAGTGCTCCCGGGCAAAGGCTTCTTGAGCGGTATTCTGCCATTGAAGTCATGCTCCCGAAGCACGCGACGAATTATTTCAGGGTGGCATGACTTGCCCAACTCTGCCTCAAGATCTTTGGCCAGTTTTGTAGCTGATAATCTTGGGTTTTCCCGTATTTTCCTAACATTATAGCGCTCGTCCGAGGAATTAAAAATCTTGTTCGGAGCATTTCTACCCTTATCATGGGTTCTGTTCTCACGAATGAAACGATAAATGATGCTCTGGACTGTGGAATCACTTAGTCCAACCATCTCCCCAATTTTGCTGCGGGAGTAGCCCGCTTTAAAATGCCTGAGAACAAGTTATCGCTGCTCAAAAGTAGTGCGTGGTCCCATTTCGCTAAATACACTTTTCTGCAAGATCCACTCTCAAAATTCATCAAAAATATATTTCACAATAATGCAAAAACAATGATTAAAGCATAGAAAAAGAAACTACCGTTTCATCGTAAAATAACGGATCTTCGCTCGGCTGCAAAATTTGTGGTTGAAATAAGCTGCGGCATTATTTTTCTTTAATTTTTTTGTTTTTAATTAGTAAAAATCGTTAGAATAATAATAAAAAATAAATGAAATTAAATTTTGTAATTTAATTCATCAAACTAACAAATTGCGTTTGAATTATTTTGATATCTCTTTTAGTTTAGATTTTATAGAGTCTTTAATGTTGTTTAAGGCACTGGTTGAAATAAGATGTGAGCCACTGGAAGTCAAGTCATTATTTGACGAAATATTGCTAAATATAAAATACTTAACCTTCTTCTGATGCTTGACAATAATCATAAGCACCTTATGGATTAAGCTCACCTGGCAAAACAAAGTGGTTTTTAAAATTTATTCGAATCTGATATTTTATTCATTATATAAATAAATTCGTCATGAAAATTATTAAAAAGGAGTCAGACAATTTTTGAAAGTTAATATTTTTGAAAATATGGTGAAGCTAAAATTTGGATCATATAACAAATATTTTAATTACAGTTGGTCTAAGCGACAATATTTCATTTTAAGTGATTCAAGATTTAAGTTAGCTCACTAACTATTTTATGGAGAAAACTATCGGTTTTAAAAACACGAAAATCGATTATTCCACTTACTGATTTCGTGTTCGATTTCGTCTTCAGAAAATTTCATAAATGGCAAATGTTTTTAATGCAATGTTTAGTTAATATCATGCCAGTGCATGGATTTAAAAAAACAATTCAGTGTTAATCATAATGCATATGTGTACCTAAACCCAATTAAATTGTCGAGAAATGTATGAGAAATTATTTAAAACTTTACGAGCCTGTCATGTATTCTGCATTGTGCGGCAATGTAGCTGTTGCTGCAAACACAACATGTAGTGAAGTGCAAGCGAGATGGCTATTGCCACTAGAACCATTGTATACAACATCTAACATATGCATACATAAGAGTAAGGTAGCGCGCGAGCGCTCTTAAATCCGATATTGCCAGCACTAGCGACTACCGAACATAGAGAAACCAAAAAAAAAAAATATAAAAATTGGTTGTGATTGTAGAATGTACTCAAACTTATGTACGCTGTCAGTCGTTGTTAAACAGAAAGTGACAATAAAATATGCATTGTTCATATATTTATATATTCATGCGTATATATATTAAAAGTGGACCCAAATGAAAACGTATTTAGTTAAAATCAAAGTGTATTTGTGTTATTCGATTAAGAACATAATTATGCATGTATGTAACTGCTAATTTAATGGCGGAATGTGCAAAGTATTGTTTCAAAAAGTTGGTTGAGAAAAGGCAATTGCTCTGTACATAGAAGTTATAAACCTAACTATACCTCAAATTATAGTTTATTCCATATATATATAAATAATAATATATATATATATATATATATATATATATATATATA
>SCDZ01001001.1:0-16446 GCA_004143845.1 Drosophila lacertosa | reverse complement strand
ATACTTTCTTTAAGTATGCGAGATTTCGTAATCCGATAGTAATTTTTTTTTTTAAATATTTTACTCATTACAAACTGAACATAAATTCAAACACTGCGCACAAAAACTATACAACACATAAATATTATTTAGCCGCGCCAAAATGTTATTGCATTTAATTAAAATAAAATATATATCAGAGAGCAGGGCTTTATCTAAAAACCTTTTATTTTAAATAAAAGAAAAAGCTATTTTAATTCTCTTAACTGACATTTAAAAAAAAAAATAGTTGGTGCTGCTTTAAAATAGTTTTGCGACGGACTGTATTTTTTGTTTTACTGAATTGTTTGCTTGTTGGGTAACAATTAAAACTTGATAATTTTATATTTAGTTACTCTCAAGATCTCGTTGCGGTCACTTCTCTTATTGACGCTCAACTAAAGAAAAATAAAGAGTAACATAAATATTTTATTGTGCTTCAGTATTAATAAAATATAAAAGCGAGGATTCGCAATTATTTATATTAAAAAGTGAGTAGTGTTTTATGTTTAATACATATAATTTTTATCAAGAACTTAAATGCAGCATGCTCTTATCGAGAAGAACTTGGTTTTGTTTCCCTTTGCTGGCCAGCCTCTGTTTGCTGGCCAGCTCGATGGAGGAGATCTCATCTACAACTGAAGACAACACCAACATGCAATGCATTATGCTTAATTGCCCGTGTAGTTGGGACACAACTACCGTTGAGTCTATAACTGTTCAACCAGATGGCCGAAATCGTTCTTCAAACAATCCTTGTTCGCCGTTTTCACTGAATTTGAGTTCGCATAGAAATAAATTGATTAGGAAAATCGACGCTTTACACAGCACGAAATGTTCGGATAGAAAACTGGCAGAGCTGAAGGAATCACTTAATGAATTCTTTAATAAAATCGACAGCTGTGTGGAGGAGCGTAAAAGCACACAGACTCAGATTCAAGCTGAGACCCGAAATGGAGTTCCCGTCAAGATTGGCTATTTATCAAATCTAAAGCCAAAAGAACCGAAAATTGAAGTTCCGAAACCTAAATGTGATAACGGGATGGATTGCATGAGCCGTTGGCAGTGCAGTGAGCAAAAGAAAATTAGGGCCAATACTCGGATAAATATCAAAGAACAAGACGTCTGTCATTATTTGGAGACCTGCTGCAATGGAAGCTTCGTGAGTAGAACCGAACTTTATTTGCCCTTATATAATAGAGAAGAACTCCTAAAACAACCAAATTAAATTTCCATTAATTAAAAAAATAATATTTAATAGTCGCACCTTGGTTTAAATCCTCTTGTATTTAAAGACAAGGCTTTATGCCCATTTGTGTTAAAGGTAGAAGAAATCATATCTGATCCGATAACATATATATTATTGTATATTAAACTTGTGTTCTGTTTAACTAAATTTATTATTATTTATCCCTTTCGATAGCTAAACATTTCGTTAATTACGTCTGGCGACTTTCGGTGCGGCTTTAGCAAGCCCAAAGGACATTTTATAACCATTGTGGGCAACGAGGAGGGCGAGGCGCATTTCGGTGAATATCCGTGGACAGTGGGCGTATTCTCGGAATCGCATAAATATCTTTTTGGTGGTTCGCTGATATCGACGTACGTGGTGCTGACCACAGCTCGGCAATCGAATATCAACGAGAAATATACAGTCCGAGCTGGTGAATGGGATATGGAAACCGACAAGGAGCCGCTGCCCTATCAGGAACGATCGGCCAGTTTAATTATACACCCGGATTTCTCCAAGTCGAATTTACGAAATGATATTGCTTTGTTGATTTTAGATGCGGCATTTCATAAAATGAAGCACACCGTCGAAATCTGTTTGCCCCCACAGGGCGATTTTAATTATGCAAATTGTCTTGTTGCCGGCTGGAATCGATATCCCCAAAAGGGACGCTCGATCCTGAAGAGTATGCCATTGAGTGTCCGACCATGTGCCGATGGCACCGACGATCATTTCCTCTGCGTGACGGGCCAAAAGGACGATCTTACATTCGCCTTCGGCTCGGCGCTTGTCTGCTCCAAAATTGATGGGATTAACAATCAATACTATCAAGTGGGCGTCTGGAGCTACGGCACCGGCACGAATAATACAAAGTTTACCAACGTCATTAAATATATGGATTGGATAAAGCCCATCATAAATGAGATTGAACAGAAGAAGAACAAAAACAACAATATATAGAAATATAATTTGTATATATATATAAATTATATATGTTCTATTTATACTTCAAATATATATTCACAAATTAAAGCAAGGATATTTATAGTAGATTTGTTGAAGCTAAGTTACAAGCCCAATTATTTCCAATTATTATATTTACAGGGTATACGAGCTTTAACCACATTGCTTTAGTTGCCTTTCAAGATCTTTAAGAGTTCGCAACGGCCGCGTTTTTATCGGCAACCGCATGTGGTGAAATTAACGCCGCAACCGAAACGCATTACGGTTCCGGCAGCTGCCTGCTGCTTGGCGTGGCTGCCACATAAATGTGTGGCAAGTACACACACACCCACATATACACACACACATGCGCTCCCCGCTGTGCGCGCTCAGGCATTTCAATTTTTATTCCTCTTAACATTGCCGGCAGCCTCAAATGTTTATACATTAGCAACATTTGTGCAAATGGCGACGTCGGCTTCCTCGGCGTGTTGTCGCAGGTGCTGATTATATTGAAAATTATTAGTAAAACATTGCAATGTGCCAGCGGAGGCGTGGTCACGCCCATGCACTGCATGTGGCCCATCAAAATTGATTGCATACTTTGCGGCGCGCCAAATGTGCGTCTCCATTGACAAGTGTGTGTGTGTGTGTGTGAGAGAGAGTGTGAAAGGGAGAGAGAAAGAGAGACATGTGTGATCATTACTTGGTGACCTTTATTAAAGCGCGCTCTTGGCTTGGGCCAAGTTGTAAGTGTTTATATATTGCTTCATTCAGCTGGGAAATTAATATAGGCTTATGTTTTAAATTAAATTAAAGTCCATAAATAATAAAAAAGTTTTAGGAATAATTTGTGTTAAATTAAGATATATTTAATAGATAAAATTGTTTTTCATTTTACACACTTTTATCAGCTATATAATTTAGAACACCAATTAATTATGGGTCATATATTTATAGCATTGTGTGAGATTGATAGTTAGATAAAAATTTTACTTAAACCAAAAAAACTAAAAGATTTTGAAGTACTCACTTTGATTTTTATTGTAGCATCGTTTAAGATCGTTTGGGTCGTGTTTGTTACTTTTGATAACTCGGCACTCGGCACGAACACGCACGAGTTGAGTCTACTCGACGGGAGTATACTCAACTCGTGCGTGTTCGTGACACGACGCGCTCTGAACTCGGAACGTTGTCACAGCGTGCCAAAATATTGACTAATTATGCCAGTTGCTTGTCAAGCAACAATTCCAGCTTATGAACATTGTAAGTTTTCGACATCGGTTATTCGACAGTAACATGTGGATGCATTTTTCCTTTCGATTAGTTTGGCGACATCGTCGAGAAATTGGGACAGATTCTCCGGATTGCGAAAAACATCATTGCTAATGGTTAAAGTTTTATTATCCCAAATGTTCCATTTGCGCATGCTCTCGATGATATCGCCGCAAAAGCCGCGCTGCGTTTTGTCTCTGCGCTCGAGAACTTTCTCCACGTGCAGGCGAAACTTACCTAAAAGGATTAAGAGGATGTCATTGATAAAAGTGCAAGCAATTAAGGGTTAATCAGGACTCACGATCAACCAGTGACCTGTATGTCCTTTCCAAAATGGGATCAATTTTGGAATTCTCGAATTCCGCAATTAACTTAAACATGCGTCGATCCATGTCCTTGAACGAAACCAGCATATCCTCGCAGGCCGGCTTGCATGCGCTGTTGAAATTGGGCCCGGGATAGGGCACCTCTGTCCAGTGGGCATTCCGCTGGAATTGCTCTCGTCGCATCGCGTTACTCGCAGTGTCACGCGCATGCTTGTAAGTGACGCGATCGTTATGGAAGCGATAGGTTACGCTGGTCAGCAGCTTCTCCACCTTGGACAGGCAGCTGTGTGAAGGCGTTGCCCATTAGATTTAAATGTGTGTGTGTGTGTGTGTATGTTTAGCACTCACTGTGAATTGCGCAGCGAGTAGACGCCCGGTATGGAATAGGTGCGCAGCAAATAGTGCAACTTGTGGGCCACGCAGCTGAGCAGCTCCTCGGCGGCGCAATGTTGCATGCGCTTCAGGCTGTACATATCGTGCACCGTCTGCCGCGTGTACCAGCCGCGGAAGAGCGCCTGTATTTTGGTCGCCGACTCATTATAGTGTTCCACCAGGGTGCGCTGCAGCTTCTCCTCGACGAACGACTTGAAATTGTGGCGTGCGCTGAAGCCGCGCCACCAGCGCTGGATAATCACCGCCGATCGCCAGCGCAGATCTAGTTCCATGCGCGCGTGATGGCCGCGCCAGAGCGCCTGGATGCGACGGGCGGCTTTGAACTGCTTGTAGTCGAGTATCAGCATCGAAGTACTGTGGGCCACAATAGACAATCATAACAGATAACTGTTTAAGTGTTTAGTCAGCTTGTCACGCACTGCGAGTATTTCCCATGCAGCGAATAGTCGCCGGTTTCCGTCATCGAGTGATCGTCATCATCGTAGCTGCTGCAATGTCTTTGTTATCGCTGTTATTATGTTATCGATAGGCGGCTAGTCGCTTACCTTAATGCGTAGTCGACGGTCGATGCCTTGCGGGCATACGGTAATTGTAACATAATGCTGTTTTTTATTATTTTTTTTAAGTTTATTTTTATATGTTTTTCTTTGTGTTTTTTATGTGATATGTGATTGTCATTTTGCAATCATTAGCTTTAATTGAAATTTAAATGTGAAGCCTTCTTATTTACATTTTCTTAATGTAAGTTTGCTTAAATCAAATAACGTTTGTTCTGCTGTTAGTCATGGTAACTTTTACTGCAGCTTTTGCTGTTAGGCTCAAATGGCGCTGCTAACACACAGCCCATGTCATTGTCAGCGATCGTTTTGTGCTCTTAGCCGCATAGATGGCGCTGTTATTAAGTTCACTTGTTCGGCATATTTCCAATTGCATTAATTGTTGTGCACAGATAAGCGTTGATTGTTTTTTTTTGTTCATCTAGCGAGCAGTATGCTCGGCAACGACAACCTAACTTATCGCACATATTGTTGTGCTCGCTGCGAACATTGACAATAATTTCAAAATTGATGATGTGCACATAATAAAGTGTCAAATATCAACACACATCAGCGCATTGCGCGACGTGCAGCATCATCAGCGGCGACAACGACATCAGCGTCAGCCCGATGAAGTGTTGCAGGGGCTCCATGGGTGGATTGTGGGGTGGGGCTGCGAGGGGGGTTGCGAAGCTAACAGCGTTGCGGATGGCGGGGTAATGGCCACGAAGACAGCTTCAACTGCGACAGGCAGCAGGAATAAATAAACCAAACGTGCGCTGTACCTAAAGAGAAAATGTATATACATATATACAAAATAAAAAGTAGCATTGGTAAAAGCAACAAAATAATATAAAAAGGAAAATTGACAAAATTGATTGAGCACACGAAAAACAGCACAGTGTGGGCGGTTGGGGGGGGGGGGGGGGGGGGGGTTAAGGTGCTGCCACCCACGCCAAAGGGGATGTCAACATTGAAAAGTTAACGCTTGTCATACGGCCAAGCACCTTGAGTCACTGCTGGCGCCCCCTGTTGGCGTGCATTTTGATCAGACAATTTTTCACCTTTAAACAATTTGGCCCCAAGCTGCTGTCGCTGGAATTTTTTATTGTTTTCCCTGCCAACCCAACCGCTCTTCCCCCCCTTCAACTTGGCTAACGCCTAAGAGTTTTCCCTGCACTTATCCATTTGACATAGCATTTAATCTATTTTCGCCAAAGCTGTTTGCATAATTTTACTCAGCACTGTTGCTTCGGCTACATGTATGTGTGTGTGTGTATGTGTGTGTGTGTCGAAGGATGGCTGTTAATTGTAAGTATGTTAAGTATAAAAGAGAAGATACTCTTGATAAGAATATTGATGGAAAATATAATATATTAAATGCAAACTTCTCAAAAGAAAATGTTTTCTGTGGTTTTCTTAGACAATTGTTTTGTTTTCCCTTGCAGAAATATTATAAAGTCTATCAAGATTTAAAACAGTAATCAATTTAATAAATAATTCAATTTAATGTTTAAATTCAATTATTTTGTGCCTGTTTCTAATTAATTAATATGCGTTTAAGATTCTAGTTTAGAAGCCTTAAACGGGATATTTCCTGGGCTAGGAACATGTGCATTTGACTGATTACTAATTAACGCCCATTTATTTGCCTTTGTTCCACAGAAGCTTTGTTCCTGTTTTAACAGCAGCAGCATTCAGTAGCAGCAGCATCAGTGGCAGCATCAGTAGCAGCAGCAACATCAGTAGCACCTGTCTTCACCTGGCTGGCAAGCGCATTTTTCTTCTGAAGAATTTCGCCTTTGTTTTTGCCTTGCGCAAGGCATTTAATTTATTTTTGGCCCTGGCCAAGAAAACAGCCGACAACAACAAAACGGCCTCGCACATGAGTAATTTTTGAGCCGAATTTTGGCCCCGACGCACCAAATCCTGGCATCCTACCTGTACCTATACCTATACCTATAAATACCTGACATGGCTACAATAGCTGCTCGTCTGTGCACGTGGCAGGCAACAAAGGAGAGGCCTCAACACTTGCAGAAAAATATGTATAAAATAATCAAGCATTATGCACCCAAATCAGTTATTCAAATTATAGAGGAAAAGCTAACTAAACAATAGAAGAAAATTTAAACTTAAACAAATTTAAAATGTTGATTAAAATCGAGCTTAATAAAAGCAATGCCTGATAACAATTATTAATAATTTTTTTTATTATTTAATTTAATATTTTTCATAACATTTATTTACTTACTAAAAAAAAAAAAAAAAAAATTATTTTCACTTTTCAATATTTGAATAAAGAACTTTCTTTTCTCGCAGTGTAGTGGCAAGCCCCCCCTTCCGGAATAGTCCTGCGTGGCATACGTGCATCGCCCGCATGCCTCAAGCCCGCTAAGCAAATGACATTTAGCATGTGGGCGGTGTGGGCGGGCCAATCTACGTGACTACTGCGTAGGTCGTCTTACCAAATTAGATTAGGCCCCCGGCCCAATACCCACCCCCCGTCCAGCCCCAGCTTTCCGCCATAATTAATATGCACGATATGTGGCGTTAAGTTGTGTGAAAATTACTTGTGCGTTGACGTGACGCGTGGAAACGCTCGGGAAAAACCAAGGAAAATCTATCTGGTAAGCACCTCTTCAACGCTCTTTGGGTAATTGTTATTCGATTACAACATTTGCTCAAACCATTTACTAATTAGTTGCTGATGATCGGCAACTTGCTTTATCATCGTAGACAAATTAATCAGTTTGATATTATATGGAAATTGAGCTAGCATTAATCGATGGCTAATTTGTTTAATCAATTAAATTGTGTTGTGTAGATTAATTGGCTAATAAAAAATATATATAAATAAAACTAGGAATTAGGTAATTATAAATAAAAATAAATTAGTTCATATAAAAACAAAATACTTTTTTATAAACTATAAACCATAAACTTATGTCCTGGATTCGAATCCCAGTCTAGTGCATTTTTATATTTTTTTTTTATATTAAGTATTTTTTTTTAAATTATTTTGAATCAAAAATAATGTTTTTTCAGTCTTATGGAATTCCAGAAATATGTGCAACAAGTTTTTATTCTTCTGCAATTCTGACAAACATTTCTGATTCAGCGATTTTTCTTTGCTTTGCTCATTTTTTTTCCTCAATCTTTCTCTCTGTCTCTATGTAGACAAAGTTTTAAGTTTTTAATTAATTTGTTTTGCTGCGGCTCGAGACACAACTCAGCAGCAGATTTTCCTCAGTCACCCACAACTTTTGCTCATTTTTCTCAACTAACCGCTGAGAAAAAAAAGCGAAAAAAGAAAAGGAATGAAAAGAAAAGCGAATGGAAGATGGAAAAGAAAAGAAAAAGGTTAAGTGGTTCCATTTGGCAAACATTTAGTCAGCCACCCACCGCACGTTGTGTGTGTGTGTGTGTGTGTGTGAGTTTTAATAGGCTTTTGTGTGGAAAATAAATTGATGTGGTGCACCTGTAAAACGGCCCGAGCATATGGCAAGGAAGTCGCAACGTCTGTCTGCGGTCTCTGAGGGCAACCGCACTTTCAACCAGACGCCACTCAACATGAATTTGAGTTAATTTCGAGTAAATTGTTGGCCCCGCCCTCTCTGTCTCTCTCCTTCTCTTAAATCAGCCACAACATTTCCAGTTTACTTAGTTCAAGCTTTTATTACATCAAATAAAATGTATAAAAGTAATTCATCCGAATCCCGTAAACTCACGCAGTATATGCGACATGGCAGCGGGATTCTCCTGCTGGACGAGATGACCCGCCCGATATACCCAGAACATGCTCAGGCCACCGCCCGTCTTCTCGTAGCCCTCCAGCATGCCGTCAACGCGGACTCCGCGACGCGGCGCATTCACATAGAGATCCTTGCGCCGCCAGCGCATCCGATTTATCCAGTTAACGGTACCCGGCGTCGCGCACAGCAGATCCAGCATGCCCGAGTAGACGCCCACGCGCAGCGGCGTCTCGTCCAGCAGGCGAGTAACTAAAAGGAAGCTCTGATTAGATTCAAGGAACAGCAAGGATACTCTATAAAGCGTATTTTAGGTTAGTTAGCTAATGTGGGAAAAGTCTTAAGTTGCATTCACAGTTATATAAATAAAGCTCTTCTCTGGAATAGCTAACTTATAGTTAGCTTTGTTTAACGATATCGGATAGATCAGACTTCCTTATGGCAAACTATATTTTTTTTTTGACAATTTACTAAAGCTAAACTCCTTTCAATTCACACAGACATTTGAAGGCGTCCTTTTAATATGTGCTCAAAATATTATAAAACTTTTTTTTACTACAGTGGAGTCCCGTTAATTTGATATCGAGATTTCCATTTAATTTAATTCGAACAAAATGGGGCTTCTATATTTCTGATGATTTCTAGTTATTAAACTGCATGGAAAGCAAATAAATTAAGATAAATAAATTCATTTCTACGACTCACCTATTAAACAAATATTTAAATAATATTAAATAAATAAATAAATAAAAATAAATAAAAAAATAAATAAAAAAAAAATAAAAAAATAAATAAAAAAATTAAAAAATAAATAAAAAACAAAAAGTAATAAAAAAATATAAAAAAGTAAATAAAAAAAATAAAAAAATAAATAATAAAAAATAAAAAAAAATAAATAAAATAAATAAATAAAAATAAATGTATATTAAATGAATTTTTAAGATATTTTTAAGGCTCAATTTTGCATTTAGAAAAAAAAAAACAACAAACTAGGGGAAAACAAGAGAAACACAAAAAAATTTTATATAAAAAAAGTTTTCCTAACTGTCAATAAAAACTAACCTAAAAAATGGAGGAGCTAACGAAAAAAGACTTCAAATAATAAAAACTTAAATATTGTTACCACGAATTATTTTTTTTTTTTGTTATTTGTTATTTTTAAGAATTAAGGAATTATTTTGAAATGATATTTAATTTAAGAGGGAATAATTAATAGGAATTAACTGTAAGGATATATGGAGGTATTAAGTAGGCAACCCTTCGATAGCCCCTCGCTGGCATTACCTATGTGCACGGCTGGCTTGAAGATGTCCCGTCCGAGTTTGTTGAAGACCGTCGCATTCTGGAGCATCCACTCGGACATGTGGGTGAGATTGAGCGCCCTGGTCACATTGTTGACCATCAGTTCGCGCAGCTTGGGATCCTCACCGTACCGGTAGACCTCGTCGATGTGCACCCGCCGCTGAGTGTTGTAGATGAAGACGCCATCGCTGTGCGTCTCGATCACCTCCTGTATGCCCTGATCCAGAGCCTGCAGCCATTTGCCCGCATACGCCAGCTGGGCAATCTCAGCCGCCACCCGCGATATATTCCTATAGCCATCCTCGTCCACGATGCCCAACTGCAACAAATAAGGCGCATACGAGAGCGTGCTGTCCAGCGGCGATGTCCAAGGATTGCCCACGACCACGGACTGCAGTTGACACTTGAGTTTGCCTCTCTGCTTGGCCAGCTGCAGTTCGAGCGCGAATTCGGGCGCCATTTTGCCGCCGTAGCTCTCGGAGAAGATGTGCAGCGGCACCGCCTCGAACTGTGGATGATTGTGGAGGAAGTGTCGCATTAGTGTGACCAGATCCTGGGCTATTTGCTGGTTGGTCTCGGCGTAGCGACCGTGCGGCTCCACGTAGCCGAAGCCCGTGCCCACCGGACTGTCCACGAAGAGCACGTTCAGGTGCTGGACCCAGTTGCTGGCCCGGGGCTTGCCGGCCACATCGATGGGGCCCAGCTGCTCGAAGCAGCCGCAGCCCGTGGAGGCCACGCCCGGTCCGCCCTGGAGCCAAACGATCAGCGGGCGGTCCGTGAACGCGCTCACGTTCGCCGTCGTATAGTGCAGCCAGTAGAAGAGATGGGCGCCATCCCGCACCTGGACATACGCCCAATCCTGTTCACCGGCGCCGAAGCCACGACGAGCTTTTTTTTTTAATTTTTTTTTTTTAATTTTTTTTTTTTTAATTTTTTTTTTTTTTTGCAGCTTACCTTGCAGCCAATTAAATGTTTGCAGCAGCAACAACAGTTGCAGCCCCAAGTTGCAAGCGCCTTTCATCTGCATTGCCACGCCCACAACGAACAATTAGAAAAAAAAGCTGAACTGTTCCCTTCTAAACACAAATGCGCACTGAAATTTTCACGCAGCTTTTCCAAACGCTATTTATAAATTGAATTGAAAACTGTTTTCCAATTTCACATAAACAAATTGAAAAGAATAAATGGAGAAAATTCTTTGTTTCTGTTTCGCTTTTGTGTTGAGGTTAGTTTGGACTGGGATAAATATTTATATTATCCGCACGGCGGCTGCTTTGTCACTTTTCCCATAAACCAGATTTTTCCTGAACAACGGTTAAACAATTCAATTGTGTACCTTTCAAACTAGGTCAATGATCTGATCAATTCTCTCAATACCCTGTAAACAGCGCAAAATTTGCGCGAGAACAGCAATGTTCAAAGTGCAATTAAAGACAAGTCTTTTAAATATAAAAGAATTTAAATATTTATTAAAATTTTAATTTAAAATTATTTTATTATTTATTTTATTTATTATTATTATTATTATTTTTTTTATTTTAAAACTAAATTTAAGTAATTTAAGACAATTTAGAAGCTTAGTAGATTCGAACCTGATAAGTATATGTAAAATTTATAATAACCTTATATGTTCTAAAACGTTAATTATTTATTAATTATTATAAATTTTATACAACTAAGTTTATTTTCTTATCAGTTGTCCAACTTTAATTGCTTAATTTAAACTGTGAAAAGTAGACAAAAGTACAAAAAAAAGTCTTTTGTTGTTTATAATTTCTTGACACACACACACAAACACACAACTTGTCAGAAAGCAATTAACAAATGTTTTTCATGCAAGTGGAAAACAAGAAGCCAAGCTGAATTTTCCGGCTTCCCGTCTGGTGCATTTGGCGTATTTGAATGTTTTTGACAATTTGTCGCAAACGCGAAGGAGTTTTGCGAGTGCAGTTTTAATGAGGGCGCCACCTGGCGGTGTCGGTTGACGTTGCCTTGGTGCCAAGCAACCGCAAAAGGAGGGAAATCAATTTGCTCACACACACACACACACACACACACACACATGCTGCTGACTTTGGCGCCATGTGGCAAAACCGAAATTGCCAGCTGAATGCGTTTTCGATTGTCCATTAGCAGCGTCCAACGTCAGCTTCCCTTTTTAGTTCCAGTTCCAGTTCCAGTTCCACGCTCTTACTCCAACTGAGTATCATAGCTGGCGCTTTTAGTAACCCCGCCTCGTGCCAAAAGTCATTTTCGAGCAATTGGCTGCGTTCGCTGCCAGCTAAAGGGAAGAGCAAAGAGAGAGTGAGAGTGAGGAAAAGAGACGGGGGAAGCTTGCTGTGCATTCACATGCACAATAAATTTGCAACAGTGCAATGGGCAGCGAACACGCCTCGCCTGCAGATGCTTAGCAAGGCACACGCACACACCCACACACTCACATAGCTACTGATTCACATTGAGATCGGCAGCGATGCAGTCGAGTGCGAAATTGCAAACAGCAACAACAAAGCGACGCGCTGAAAAGTACGCAATGACACAGCGACGAAATGCGCACAGCACGAGTCACAAAAATAAGAACATGCCTTGACGAAAACTGTGTGTAATATTTTAAAAGAGCTCTTAAAATAATAAATTTAAATAGAGAAAACACTGAATATAATACTTTAAAAAATAACTTAATATAAATAAACTTTACCAGTATTTTATATATAATTTATAAGGTATTTTTTATATTTCTAATCAACTCTCAGTAATTTCTAAGAGTTTTTCCATACTTTAGCATCTTTAGCTTTCACGTACTTATCGAACTGCAGCGCATTGTGCTGAAGTGGGATGCTGCCAAATGGTTTTTAGTCTGGTTTACAGTGCTGCCAACCCATTTGACGCTGTTTTTTTTGTGTCATTCAGCGACCCCTTTGTGGCACTGTTTGGCCTGTTATGCGCCTTGTCTTGTTGTTTTTGTCACCTAAATTACAAGTTTTTCATTTGTGGCTTTTTGCAGTTGACGCCATAATATTTTACACTTTTGCCAACCGGAACGACCTGGCTAACCGCAAAAAACACAGAAAAACACCCAGGAAAAAAATATCCCAAATTGGTTTACAATTGTAATTTGCAAATGATGGGCAAATAGCTTTAAGTGTTTAACAAGCTGTATTTGCGTTAAATAATTTATGCATAGCGAACAAATTAATTGAAAAGTAATTGCGAGATTTTTTTTGAAAAGATTTCAATTATAAGTTGGCAATAAAACTTTACTTTGCACAAATCTAAACTTTTACAGAGCCTAAAACTAGTTTAACTTATTTTATTATTTTATTTTATTTATCTTTTTTATTTATTTATAGGTCCTAATAATTCTTATCACCTATTTTCTCTATTATTCTTATATACTTACCTTTGCACATAGTTAACACAAAGCCCGGTTTAAATAAAACAACATTTTATTTGGCTTTTATTTTATTCACAGTTTAAACTAAAAATCAACTTACACTTGCTTAACAATGGCTAAATATTTACTATTAATTTTTACTAATAAAGTTTCCTCCATGATTTCAAATGGTTTTAACTTTGCCAAAGCCTGACCGATTTTGATGTCCGAAACCATTTTGGCCATGTATTGCATTTAAGAATCATTTGGTTTTAAAAAATTATGTATTTTGAAAAAAAAATTTTTTTTAATTTTTTCGGAAAAAAACCTTTATCAATTTCGGAAATTTTTTTTTTTCAAAATTTAGAATCTTGAAATTTCATTTTTAGCGTATGCCCAAATTAGTATTAAAATCAACTTTAAACTTAATTTTGAGCAGTTGTATTTTTCTGTAAAAAATCACCCTAAATTAACATAAATTTTTACTAATACAGCTCCGAAATAACTTCCGAATTAACTCCTAAAACTTATAACTTTGCCAAAACTTGTCCTTTTTTGATGTTCGAAACCATTTTGGACATAATTTGCCGTTAAGAATCAAAGAAGAATTTATGCATTTGAAGAATACTATTTTTTGAATTTTTTCGGAAAGAAAGAAATAGTTTTTTGAAAATTGAAAATCACCAGATTTTATTTTTAATCGATAGCGTATGCCAAAATGAGGGATACATTAGTTCTGAGGTGATCACTAAACTAACAGTATTTTTGAAATACCAGCAAATATATATAGCAACAATGAGTCTAGAAAACACAACGTTTAAACTTTAACAAAATGTAATAAAGAAAAAAGGAGTGAATATAAAAGTTTGCTTAAATTTTAGATATTTTTTTTCCATGTCTTATGATTTATTTACATTTGACTTAGGCTTAGGTGAGACAATAGAATATTCGAATTTATACAGTTTATGTTTTGGTATTTGGTTTGTCGGTATATGCTCTAGATACTATATATTTTTATGTAAGATTTATGGGGCTTGATGACGCGTGGGGGCAGGTCACAAACATTCGCTAAATGTTAAAGTTTGTGACAATTTCTAGTCGGTCTTTTATTCTTATTCTTATTTATAAAAATCATTTAAATATACAGTGAAAGATCTGTTAAACAGACTAAGACTATCAAGAAAGAAATTTTGCTTAAAGGATATGTTAAAAAAATTTTAAAGAAAAACTTCAATAAGATAAAAAGTATATCCAATTAAATTTTTTAAAAATTTCTCAATAAAACTATTTTAAAATAATTAAATTTAATTTAATATAAAATTATACCTTCATTTATTAAACATTGTTTTTTTAGATTTTTCACTGTATATTTTCAATGATTTTTATATATGTGGAAAGAGCTTTTTATATATATATATATAACTATTAGACCTTTGTCCGGGTTTCGACTCCTGGATGTGTCCTTTTCTGCTGGATTGTGGCCAGCTCATCACCGCAGCTGTGTCCAGCTACAGCTGCTCTGATTCGGTGTCCTCAGCGTCCTCGCGCCTGTCCAGGCCAAGTGCAATAGACCCATTAACAGAAATCCAGCCAGTTGCTGTTGCCAATTGGGGGCGCATTGCCGCGAGGCAGCATCTTTGTGGCAAGACAGAAAAAAAAAAGGAAAACACATATTGAAAGAGGAGGCGATATTTTCATGTGTGTGGGTGTGTGGGTGTGTGTGGGTGTGTGTGTGTGTGTGTGGGTGTGTGTGTGGTGGCACCCGCTGGTGAAATTAATCTTTGAATTAATTGCTTGTAGCTTAGCGCAGAGCATTAATAAATCGTACAGCCAACAACAACAACAATAGCTAATAAGGTGAGCAGCTCGTGCATCCTTTGTCCTGCGTCCTTTTTCCACTAACTTTGATTTAATGCTACAACGTTTATCATTCTAATGGCGTGCGTGTAATGTATCCCAATCCCCAGCGGTCTCCTTTCGCATTTGTTTTAGTTGCTAAACAATCAGCCCAAGATTTGTATACCTAGTTCAGCTCTGTATATATGTGTGTGTGTGTGTTGTTGTTGTGTGTGTGTGTGTGCGACTTGACCAATGCTTTTATTTTCGCCTAGGCTTTTTTTTGGGCTAATTTTTAAACAAACGTTCAGCACTTTTCCAACTAATGTCGGCCGCTTAATCAAATGAGTTATTGATTACGCTGCGAAAAGGGCAGCTGAGAAAAACGTTTTCCCACTTTTCTTTAATCATAAATAATGCGCAACGAAATAAAATTAAAGCCGAATTTCCCAACACCGACCCAAAAAAATCACTTTTCCCTTCTATAATAATTTTTATAATATATTTCATATGTGAAACTTTAAAAGAAATAATTATAAATTAAGGCAAAAAACCTTTAAGTCTTTTTTTTTTAATTTAAGTTTTATTTATTTATTTGTTTTTTTTTTTGTTATCAATGAATGTACGAATATATGTTATGTATTTTGTGTTTATATAAATGTATAGATATTTAGCTAAAGTATTAAACTATTAAACGAATATTTTCCCTTTCTCTACTCTATTAAAAATAATTATTAAAATCTACTCACTTTTGTGCGTCAAGAAGAGCTCGTTGTGCTCATCCGCATCGCCAGGCTGATCAAAAGGATACATATTCATGTCCGGCGATCGACCTGAGGCCAAAATACGAGGACGATCCTCCTCGATAAGTTTTTCGCTCTCCTGCGCATAGATATCATGAATGCGAGCCGAACACTTGAGCTATTGTGGGTAATTAAATTAATCAAAATTTGCCTAATTAATTATTGGTTTGAGGGTTGAAAATTCACCTTAAGTCGTCCTTTGATGAAATGATGCGTTGTCACGACAAAGTTAAGCTCCAGCACAGAGGACTCGAGGTGTTCGGCCAGGTGTCGTTGTATCTCATAGATACGCAAATAATTTGGTGGAACCTGAGGGAAGTAAATTTAAAAATATAAAATAAAAAATAAAATTAAAAAAGATGAGATTATTATTTAATATAATATATACTTTATGGTACGTTTAATAAAGTTTTTTTATGAAGCTAAAATATGTTTATAAATTTACCTAAGATTTAATATAATTAAAAAAATAAAATAAAATAAAATAAAATAAAATAAAATAAAATAAGATAAAATAAAATAAATAAAAATAACATAAAATTATATTAAATTAAATTAAATAAAATAAAATAAAATAAAATTAAATAAAATAAAATAAAATAAAATAAAATAAAATAAAATAAAATAAAATAAAATAAAATAAAATAAAATAAAATAAA
>SCDZ01001000.1:0-16458 GCA_004143845.1 Drosophila lacertosa | reverse complement strand
ATTTAACAAGGTTGCGCAGTCGATCCCGTCTTCGTCGTAATGATCTACCAACCCAGCGATAGACTCTAGGGCCGTGCAATCACATTACAGTCCAATTGAACCGTTAGCTAATGATTAGTTATAAGATTTGTAAACTTATTGGTAGTCTCATAATTAAAAAAAAAATCAGTAAATAAAAGCAAAATATATAAAAAAAAAAAAAAAATAGAAGAGATTTATCAGTACCAGAGGCAGACCCAACACTATTTGGTCTGAAAATGCAACAAATCTTGTCGGCGCCAAGAACGAAATCATCGAACTAAGAATCCTTTTCTTGGTGATCTATTGGAGGCTTTCATCGGCATTGGTATAAATTGTAAGTTTTACCGCCAGGTTGTCAACACTTCGGCGGCCTTTGGGAGGTCACAGTAAAATGTTCAAAATATCCATTCTATCGCGTTGTTGTAACCCGTACTCTAACATTCTTTGAACTTAGAACTCTTGTATGCGAGATAGCTGCCATTCTCAACTCACGACCACTTTGTCCTATTTCAGAAAACCCAGACGACTTGGATGTACTGACGCCAAGGCACTTTCCCATTGGTGCTTCCTTTGCTACCGTCGATAAGCCGAATTTGACTCATCTTGACATAAACCGTTTGAGCCGCTGGCAGCGTGTCTGCCAAATGAAGCAAACATTTTGGCGCAAGTGGTGCTCTAGCTACCTCTCGCTACTACAAAGGCGTGGAAATTGGCGTTCCGAAACCCAAAATCTGGAGCCTAACAGATTTGTCGTAATAAACAACGACAGCCTTCCACCTCTTCTTTGGAAACTTGGCCGAGTGGAGTGCACAATCGCCGGAGATGGCGGCGTCGTTCGTGTTGTCAACAGTTGAACAGCCAATGAGCTGACCAAAAGAGGCTGCAGCTAAATTGCCGTTCTGCCCCTTGAAGCCATATCGCTTGAAACTCTGAAGTCTTCCAAGGGGGTAGCATGTCGGAGCAGATACCAATTTTAAATATTTAAAATAAGATTTTTTTATAACCATATCTCTATCACTTTTTATGCATTTGCACAATTTTCAGATTTTGTTTGTCCAGTGCACAGCTGATGCATTTGCATGCTTACTCTTTTCTTTTGTCATTCGATCATAAATTGTCTTTTCCATTAAAACGCATTAGCGCATGCCGAAAAATTTGTAGACATTTCTTATAGGTGACAAAAAATATTGCCTCCTCAAAACACAACCCCTTAGAGGTACTTTAACTTTCAACAGGTGGCCGGTTGCATTGCCACGAGCAAGCGACTTGGTGTTTGGCGGACTTGCTTTCTTATATTTAAACTCAGCGAGACAAACCGTGGATCGTGAAACGCCTTAATATGGATATTGTTTTGCCCCTTCGCAGTGCTCCGCTTTAACATTTGGTTATACATATACACATATGCACCGACAGAAGAACACACAACCATAAATACCCTGTGTTTATTTTAGCTGTGCCAGCTTCTGTTTATTTAAAAGTACAGACACGCATTTTTTTTATTTATTGAATCTTCTCTTAATTATGAGACTACCAATAAGTTTACAAATCTCATAACTAATCATAAACTAATGGTTCAATTGCTCTGTAATACGATTGCACGACCCTAGAGTCTATCGCTGGGTTGGTAGATCATTACGACGAAGACGGGATCGACTGCGCAACCTTCTTAAATCTCTTGCGAGATGATTGGGGTGCGAAGAGAGCTTGCCATAGTACTTTTTTTATGTTCTGCTATTACATCTCTGACTGGTTGAATTATCAAGTCTCTTTGTATGTTGTCGTTTCAAATGTACCACGGTGCCCCGATGATGGTTCTCAGGATCTTTGACTGGACTCTCTGGATAATATCAATATTAATATTGATAGCATTGCCCCTTAACTGGGAACCATATGTCCATATAGGTTTTAGCACAGAATTGTAGAGCAGGACCTTGTTGTCTAGACTAAGAGGCGAGCCAGCGCTAATAAGCCAATGGAGCTTATGGCTTTCAGTTTTAATTGTGTTCTGTTAGCTTCAATGTGCCTGCGCCATGTAAGTCTTCTGTCGAGGTGGACTCCCAGATATGTGACTTCGTTTGCTTGCGGGAGTGCGGTGTTGTTTAATGTGAGCGTTGGGCAATGTTGCCTGTTGAGGGTAAACATAACGTGCTTTTTTTTGATTTTGTTTAATTTTAATATCTTGGATAGCCATTTTCCACGTCGAGCAGATGAAGAGCTAGTTGTGCAGATGTAAGTATTGGGCATTTGGCTGAGATTACCTGTATCATCAGCAAAGATAGGTGATGTTAATCGCCTGCTTGTTCGAATAGTATTGACGGTTGAAAAAGCAGTATTACCTCTCACAGCAAATTTCCTATCATAGAGGTCATAGATGTCTTTAAAAGCTTGTGTGTGTTATTATCGATATCGTTTGGGCAAAACTACATTGGCTCGTTATGAAGCTGAGAGCCACTTGGTAAACTCGGTATTTGTGCAGGATTTGGTTTTGGCTTCATCGCTGCGGGCTCATCCGCCTACGGTCTTTCGGATAGGCTCCTGTCGGTGAGCTTAAAGTTGGGTGAGCTTTCCATAGTGAGTGTGTTGTAGAAGATGTTAATAATGACTCTGTGTAACGGTGGTCGGCATATGCTTCTTCTTTGTTTAAGGCTTTGGTTAGTTTACGTGTTGCCGAAGACGAGCTAATCCATTTGTAGATTTGTCTGCATTTGGTTGTAATGTGCTTGTGTAGTTTGATGTGTTTAAATGCGAGCTGCGGAGACTATGACGGACTCCAGTGTATTAACAAAGCTGCCCATGTTATCTTCAGCATTGAGAAGAGGGTTAAGCTCAATGTGTGCGCTTACAAAATTGCGGGGAGTATTTTTAGTAATTGCAAAGTCAATTAGATCGGGTAGTTTCTTGGGGTCTGTTGGCCAGTATGTTGGTCTACCTGGAGAGACATGGTCGAGCTTGTTGTTGGCTTTTATAATTGCATTAGTCTCCTGCTGCTATGAAATGTTATCCTGTTGAGTTGAAAAATTGCTTGAACTCGCCTTCTGTTATCGAGCAGCGAAGAGGGCAATATACGGCGGCTAGAGTAAGTTAATTACCAGTATCCAATTGTATGTTTATAAATGTAGCCTGTAGATAGTTTTCAGCAAATTCTTTATGGTAATGCTGCATGATAGGATTTCTAATGAGAATACCAGTTCCACCATGAGCTTATCCATCGGGATGATTTCTTCCGTAGAATAAGTAGCTTCGTGTTTTAAAACTATATTTATTTCTTATGTATGTTTCTGAGAGTGGCATTCAATCTCGTTTGGATTTTCATGTCAAATAGATGTGCGGCGCAAAAATAGTTCTTACAAACAACAATCAAAATTTTTATTAATTTTTTTTGTGCATCCGTTAATGACGAATGGGTCGCGCTGTGCTAATCTATAAACATAATCTTGTAAGCTTGTCTGGCACACAAATATATTTTTGGACACTGCATTGCGGTGTCGGCAACGCAACAACGATAAAACAGGCAAGATAGCAAATCGTTAACAATCTGCGCTTGCCCGCGAGACAAGTGCTCTCGCCCTGCGCGTAGTCGCAAACGATGGGAGCATCCTTCCTATCGGCTAATAAGAAACGAAAAGCGACGATACTGGTAAATATGGATAATAACTGGTTATCTCACTCCATAAGCCTTTCGATTATGGAACGATGAGACGAATTGCAGGTTCACCTGCAGAACTACTTGCCAATATGGCCAAAGGCATGAGTACTTTTGGGTTGGACAGGAGTAATATGGTTGCACCGACTACAATAGCAAGTAGTAGTGCGCTGCCACCAACCGAGCTCTAAATACGCCAAAAAATTGCTCCGATGGCATCTCTTCGCATAGGCAAACAAACACGATAAAGTAAAAAAAAACTATTGTTAAATCAAAGCAAACTAATGCCAACGCGCGCCAAAAGAGTTTTCCAGCCACCAGCTCCAAGGCTTCATTTCAAAATATCCGATTTGCGGCCTTAGCAGAAGACGCAGAAGCTGTAATGGATGATGCCTACTAGCAAAAGCAAGAGGAAGCCAACCAGCAAAGTATAACTCACGAGCAACAGAGGTGCACGATACCCAAACCCCTGTCCATCTGTACCACTTGTTAATTAAATGGATAAATTGAAACAGGCGCTGAATTGTACAATTCCATAATCTCGCGAAGTCGTTAAAATGCCATCCAACCAGAACTGCGAGTGCTGGCATCATCAGTGTTGTGAGGAAAAACTTTGCAGATTGGTAATTAAAGATATACATCCAAACGTTTCAAAACATATAATTGAGCGCACATTTGCTGACAAGGGACTTAAGGTCGTTAATATTTATTCGCCTAGAAAACCAGATTGTAGCATTATTACAGTTAATCAAGAGAAAGGCGAGGAATTAAAAAACTTAAAAACAAGGCAAAATTAGTTTTATATACATTTTCAAAACACTTCCAGTATTGCAGTGGCCCTTAATAGGAAGTAGGAAGGCACAGAGTTACGGTGAACAAAGCGCGACCTAACAAAGACCTGGTGCAATGCTTTAGATACCTCGACTTTAAGCATGCTAAAAACTACTGCCTCAAAAAACCAGTATGTGGCAAAAAGCAGGTGAGCACTTCACTGGCTCCAACTAGTGCAACTTAACTCTAGCGACAGACGAAAGGGATCTTTTCGGATTTGTTCAAAGTGGCGTGTTCCAAAAAAGGATTACTACCACGGTGCTCGGATATGCAAGCATATAGCACAGTGGCTTCTATTTCCTCTGGTAGCAAACAAATACTATCGGGAATGTACTTCCTCTTGGTTTGGGGCGAGGTGTATTTGGCACATCCGCCGCTTTCTAGGCTGCGGCGCCCGACTGTAAGCGCAGTTCTACGCCGAGCCCTTAGGACTCTACCAACAACCACCACGAACTCCCACTAGGGGGACGACCTCAACGAGAGGTCTTGGAGAACCATCTCAACCTTATAGACTCGGTGGTCCCACCCTTTGGCACCGACGCCCGGGTATAGGGAGACCCAATCCCTTAGTCGCCTTATACGAAAAGCATGTGAATTACTGTTGAAAAATTCTCAGCCTCGTAACCGCACGGGGGTAACTCTAGCGACAATTGTATATGTGCCAATTGCGGTGCTGACCACATGTCAAGCTTTAAAGGCTGCTAGGTGAGAGCAAACTTAATCAAAAAGTTGAAGCCGGCCGCAAGACTGCTAACAAATAGGTTACCGAACTCGCCTAAAAAACAAAATGCCAGGGCACAATTAGTCCGCCACTCTGCCTAAGAAAGTGTCTTCACTTATGCTGATGTAGCAAGCCAGCAAACTGAAGACGTAACGTTTCAAGACGCCAATTCCCTATTCCTTTAAGCGGTGGCGCGGAGGATTATCATCCTACGAACAGATTTAATAATCTGCAAAAAGCTATATTTGATATAAACGCTCGAATGGACCAGATGTTCAAAAACTCTTCCAGTAAATAATGGACGCAAATAAAGCCTTCCGTGGGCTGGTGCAGAAGCTCATTGTAAAATTAATTCTAAAATAAAAATAGGACTATGGAACGCACGAGGACTGCTCAACAATACAATCGATTTATCGCGACTTTAATGCGATGCATCAATGGTGGGGCAACTTGAAGTCATGTAGTCGAGGACAGCAACTTCAAGAAGCCATAAGAAATAGAGGCAACATTCTTTTCATACCTAGCTTACTCCCTCTGCCCTTGACTTCTTTATTGTGAATGGAATTCCGTCTAGTTGCAGCATGACCTCTCTTCTGACCACTTGCCTGTTGTAGCCACTCTTCATCACGCACCACAATCGGCACATAAGCGGCAACATATTTTACTACGTGTCTGTAGAATTGATGATTTCAAAGCTGATTTTGAGAGGATTAATCTGAACATGGAAATAAATACCCCAGAAGGCTTAGAAGATGCTATTTCCATCAATTCCACTTCAGGAACTTTACTAAGAAAACACAATCAATCTCTCTAACCTCTAAAACAAGAAAAAATAGAAGCAAACCTTGATTAAGCTGGTCCGGATGCATCCTTCAACTACTTGCTCTGGAGGTTCACAACTCGCTTTAAGAGGCAGACAATTCCAAAAGCTCCAATTAAAGATCCAGGTGGCGGGTGGTGCTACTCCAGCGAGGAAAAGTCGAAAATCTTTGCTGACAGCCTACAAAACAGGTTTAAGCCATTCAACTTCACAAATATGATTGTTAAAAGGAATGTGAATCAGCAACTTGAAATCCCATTTCAAATGACCATGTACGAAAAGCCAGTCACACTGCATTAAATAGAACACATTATCAAAAAGCTTAAGGCGAAAAAATCAAATGGCGAAGATCTTTTGGATAATAGAACACTTAAGCTTCTTCCTAGTGTTAATACATAGACTACTAGTGTTAATACTTAGACACTTCCCAAACGTCTAGAAGACTGCGGTGATCACAATGATTCCGAAGCCGGATATGCAACTCACTGAAGTTGATGGTTACAGGCCAATCAGCCTTTTTCCAGCCTTAGGGAAGATGACAGAAAGGGTGATTTCAAATCGGATTCTACAACTCGAATCTGTGACAAATGGAATTCCAAAGTCGCAGCTTGAATTGTAGTTATAGACGCACTGCAGCAGTATGTTTGCAACTTTGAAGATTGGGCTGTAAAATGAAATATCGGCAATAATGGGAGCAATTGTGCAAACGTAACATTCGCCACGCGTCCATTGAGCTGTGGTGTCATAACTATGCAGGGTTCCGTACTTGAGCATAATACATATCATAAATACCCTGGGGTTATCCTGGATAGGAGGTTAAATTTTACAAGACACACTACCATGATCTCAAAGGCGGTAATAGAAAGCTGGAAAAATGTCGTGGCTTCTTGCACATACAAATAAGCTTTCCTTATACATTATGGTCACTACATACAAATCAGTTCTATGTCCCATGTGGCGGTACGCATTACATTGTCATTGCGTCGAAGACGAATCTTAACAAAATAAGAATTGTCCATTCCCAGATATTAAGAAAAATATGTAATGCACCCTTGTATATACGGACTGTTTAGCTAATAAGCTTTTTTATTAGCTGTTGCATGACTCACGTCATTACTTAATCTTTTTCTTCTCTTGTTGTGATAACATAATTTGTAAACAAACAATGTGAACCTAATAGTAATTTGTTTATACCTTACATAGCGCATTAAATTTCTTAGTCATCTTGGGCCCAACGATAACAGCGACACGTATGTGATGTTCTTCGCATTTACTGACATTTTCTTGTAAAGTTAGCTATAGCTACCTTAGTTTAGTTCGCTGTTTAATAAATTAATTCCACAATTTAAATATTGCACTCTTTTTTCTTTCTCTTGTAAATGTAATGCTAGGAATTTAAGATGGTTAGCTCATATTCTATATATTGATTGCTCTTTACATCGGGTTTTAAAATTATATCGAAAGTTTATAATGATTTAACCGCTTACTTTTTGGAGGCACCAAAAGTATGTGGTACAGCTAGGCCATTCATATTTTTAATTATCCCACCAGGTAGGGTGGGATAGCAGCTAGGTTCCCAAACTTAATTATATAGCATGTTCAACTAATTTCCCCCCGTAATTTCTAACTTCTGTCTACGTTTTTGTGTTACAAGAGCTTTGTCAATGCAGCTTACACCTTAAGCCCATTTTTCCTGAGCATAGCCGACCTCGGTAATAGGCGGTAAGTGGGTTTTCCACTTCACATCTCCTTGTGTTTCATTGCTGCCTGCTCACTCAGTGAATATTTGCGACATACGTATGTTACAAAATCGCGGTTTCCGCCTTTGTTTCTTAGTTTGTGATGACATTCAACTTGAAATAGAAAATTCATTTTAATTTGATGGAGCACCAGAGAGTCTGTAAGAACTACATAATATACCTGTATATATAGTACTAACGTCGGCAAAGTTTATTTCACATATAATGTGCACCTATCTTAATTCAATTTATGTGATGGTCTATTATTATTTAAGAAAAAATAATGGTTCCAAGCAAGTGTTCCATCTTGGAAGCATAACCGAAAAGCGAAATGCTTATTTTTGGGAAATTTATCCATAAACCTTTGTTTGTGTTGGGTTTCCAATGGGAAAATTAAATCAGTAAAATGTAATAATTGCTTTTGTTCTCTTGAGTTTTTCTAGCAAATTGATGAATACTGAATATTAAAGCAGTCAATACTGGTATTCAATTCCACACGAAGAATACGGATTAGCGCCCAACCAGTATTTTTCAAATACTACATTTCAAATATTGTTTCTGCATGTTCCGTAAATGATTGTCGAAAGTTGAAGTGCACACTTTTAATTATAATTTTCGATTAAAATTATCTAGCATCTGTATAATTTCTCTTTCAGTAGTGTATACTGTGCTATAAATGCTCAAAATTTACTTATGCAAAGAAATCAGTATGTAGTTAAACAAATGAGGGGGGAAAGCTTCCTCTGCCCCACTTATGAGCTCGAATTTTACTTTTTGTACTCTGCTTTAATATCCAATACACATCCACTGAATCTCAAGGATATATTTTCTTCCGATTGTCAACCAGCTCCAGCGCTCTCATCTTGTGTTGCTCAGTACGCACAAGACAATTTCATGTCACATTCGGTACCAAAGATATACTACAGACTTTACAATATGTTTTATTATCCATGATGATGATGTCTTGATCTATAGATTTTAAAAACTTGGAGAATATGAACGCAGGTCTTTCGACACTAAACTATTAAGTTAAACTCTGTAGATTCTGTATCATTAATATTTTAAACTTTAATCAAAATTTATACAAGGATCTAGCTAGCATTCACAACTAAGTAAAATGTTAGAATTCAATTCCAACCATTCCAGAAGCATATGGAAAATACTAAATTTTAACAATTTTTAAGTTAGTTTTCTTAGTTCGATGACAAGGGTTGCAAGCCGAAACCCTCCCAACATTTCCTAAGCCCTCAAATATCTTTCCAGCGTTTTCTATTGCTTAGAGTCTTAAGTCTTGCTTAAGAGTCTTAGAGTCTTACTTAAAAGTCACAAGACAAGAATATCCTCAGGTAATAAGCGATAAAGGAAATCGGGTCAACATTTTATCTATCAATCATGTAAATACTAAGCGGTAAGGTGTGAAGATGATCACAATCTAAAATTTTTTTTTAGAATTATGCTAACAATCAGCAACGTGCTTCTACATCTTAACTAAGGTGGAAAAACAAACACGGGGTAGGGTATCTTTGGACCAAATCTTAAATGGCTATCCGCTCTTGCACACCATAAGTCACCATTAAGGGTGAGACCTGTTACACCCATGGTCTTATTGACCGAATAAATTTGCTAATCAATCAAATGTAATCCTGAAAGTATGTTAATGCCCTAATAGACCTAGTCAATCTAGCAAATCTATCCATCTCAAAACAATCACTAAAACTCAATCATAAAAGTATGCTTATTTTTTTCATATACACAACCCGTCAGCCATGAACACCAAATCCCTACTCATGCGCACCCCTTTCCCATACTCCCCCATCTTCTTTTAAACATAATATATGGCTTTGTGCTAATTAGATCACATCCCCCCCTCACGCAACATCTGTCAAACTAACTTGATTTATGGATTTACCATTTTTCCAAAACCCGAATTACCCTTCTGCTTACCCGGGATTGTTTAAAGACTCAGTAAAGTTTAGTTTTAATATTTCTTAGGTCTGACTTATGTTTGAAAGTCTGACTGAATAAAGAAGAATATAATCTCGGTTCAGTCTTACTCTAGAATTCTTTTAAAACTCGCTTGATCTTGAAACGAATATTTTTTTTTTGATTTAGTGTTAACCAAGCCTGACTTAAGATTTCTATATTTAAATGCCATTTATGAAATAAGAATTATCGGCTTTGAATTAAGTCTATTGAGAACCTCTCTGACATTATTTATAATTTACTTAAAACATCTATAAAATAATTCGAATAGAAAATGCGCGATACTTAAGCAATTAATTTTAACTTAAATCTGTATTCTTGTCGATAACGCAATCAAATAAAAAGATAATGTTTACGTAGTTAGTATTTTCCAAAATTATAATAAATCGGTGACGAAAAAGCTTGTGTGATTTAAGATATTTAATTAAACCATGACTCTATATGACTATATGCAAAAGGCCATACAAAGGGACACAGTTTACATGGCTGAGCTAATCGTCCTTGCGACAATTCATGTATCCAGTATCAAACACGGCAGTGTTCACTGTGTGGGTGACGTTAGCCAATTGCAACAAGACAAAATTTTTTTGAAAGAAAAAACACGTATTCAGTACGGTACGATCGTTAAATTCAAAACTGTCGCTTGGGATTTGTACACGCCCCTACGTAACGATACGTTTCAAAACTTCTAAAACTTCCCTTGAATAATGAGTTCGAAAACAGTTGCAGTCGGTTGTGTATTTCAGGGTGACTTGCAAGGCAGCAACTCACATCGAACCTCCCGACAGCTCAACACAACAAGTTTAAATAAATTGCAGACGCGGTTATATTTCAGTGCGACCTAAGATCAAAGGCAGCATCCCACAAACACATTAAACATTCCTACATACTTGACGCAACAAATTTAAATAGGTTGCATGTGGTGCTAGTACATTTCTGCGCCACTTGTAGATCGAAAGCAGCAAAACAAAAGTAAACATTTAAACTACATTAACGCGAGCAAACAAGTTGCAACAGTTGCGTTTGAGTCTGCATTTTAATGCAATATACAGACAAAAACACCATCGTCGTTGCAAACTTCGAACACCGGTCAACTATGCAACAACAAACAAAAAACATATTAATTATTATTTTATAACTTCCAATCACAAAGTTAAATTAATTATACAACAAGTACACTACTAAGAAAGCTTAACTCTTCAGTTAAAACACGTTACTCAAGATATACCAAGGAAACACACGCTACACCACAGCAAAGAGCTCCATCTTTCTTAAGCATAATATACTTAAACATCAAAACAAATGAATAATTATTAATAAGAAATCCAACAAGCACTAATACACATCCCTATTATATAGATCAAGATTACAAGTAGAAATCAGTAAATTTCGACAATTGGGAAAGTAAAGAATCTTATTTCAAATTCTAGAAGTAAACTATGGATTAGTTCTAGCCTCTCAGAAGTCAGAGAACGCGAGACACTTGTTAGAAGGAAAGACACTACAATCATAACTTTTATAATCATTAATAAATGAGAGGTTTTATTAATTAATGAGGGGTTTTATGAAATCAAATAGACTCTATTTGATTCTTAAAGATTTCGGAACATATTGAACGGATTGCAATTATAAAAAAAACGTTCCGGCCACTTCCTTACGAATTTACAAATGACTCAATGTGTTTGTTACTTCTATTCCACTTCCATCCGTATTTCAGTGGACTAATTGGATTATATCTTCTACAACAATAAGAAGCGATCGCAAACATACTACGACGATCTCTTCGAACAAAAAAATCCAATATTCAGATAATAGTCGAAGCGAATTTTGTATCACCTTTATATACTATAGATGAAGAAGCAAAGACAGCCCGTTAGTATAAATAATCGGAATCGTCTGTTAAGATCCAACAAAAATTAACAAAAACAAATTTAACAACAAACAGTTTTACAGAAGTTATATATATTTTAGATAAAATACAATACTTTCGTCTACACGCATCATTTGATGTAGAAAAGTACCCTTATAACTTTGACTAACCTAGTGAAGCATAAAGTTAAGACAACGGACGAAATACCAATCTCTACTAAACCATTCCGATATAGTATAAAGGAATGCATTTAATTTCAAAAAACATCGAAAAACCATTAGATCAGAATATAATAAGCATCAGCTTTACTACATGGAGCCCACTCACCTTTTTGGTATTATATCCGATGGTATTATCCGATTGGTATTTGGCATTAGATCCGATATCAAATATAAACAACATATTAGACAAAATATGCAGGGCAAATTATTTAACTGCCTTATTCTAGCGGATACCATCAAATTATGATGCATCCAAATGATGCGAACAAAAAAGCTTCTACAGCGGAGGGTGGTTTCCTTAAATTCGTGCGTTACAAAGGTTATTGGGCCACATTTTAGCCTATTTGAACGG
This sequence comes from Drosophila lacertosa, assembly GCA_004143845.1. Taxonomy (NCBI): domain Eukaryota; kingdom Metazoa; phylum Arthropoda; class Insecta; order Diptera; family Drosophilidae; genus Drosophila; species Drosophila lacertosa. Next base: position 4,257 of record SCDZ01001000.1, on the reverse strand, counting down.
AAAATGTTGTCAAATTAATTTGAAGGAAATAATTATTCTTTCGTCAACCCCGCAAAAACATATTAGAGATAAAATAACGGTTTTCAACATGATCAATAACGCAAACTTGCTGTTTCAGGTAGCCAATACAGAGTTTATAAGAAAGGATATATAATATTTACGACACGTTATCACAGACAAAGCAATCAAGCTCAATCCAATAAAGATTAACACTATCAAGACATTCCCGAAACATTAGGGTATTACCCAACATTTATTAAGCACTTAAAATAACAAAACCATTAACACAACAATTCAAAACAAAAAGACCGTAATTATAGCGACGAATTCTTTCCCGCATTCGAAATATGCCAAAGACTGCTTTGCAATGACCCATAGTGGGTATTCTAACCACACTTTTTAAAAACATTTACACTCCCTACGGACCCTAGTTAAGTCACCATTGGGTACTTTCTCAAAATACACCCAACAACGAAAATCCGATATCTTTTTCTAGCTAAACACTAAAAGGTACCAAACTGCTGCTAACGATATTTTGGGCAACCAAATACTTCACCCCTATTTGTTTGGACAAAGATGCAAGATCGTCACCGAGCATAGCCCACTCACGTGGCTTATCCATAACACGACCTTGAAATTTCGTACAAAAAGGGATAAGAAAATGATGTAAGAGTCGTACACTAAACCATCAAACAGGCCAAAACAAATACATAAGTTGTATAACAACTAAACCAAAAATTTTGACATACTATTCCGTTACTAACTTTACCCCCTAAGATGTTTTGAAAAACCGCATCTGTTCCACGGAAGTTCCATTAACGAAAGCTTAATGACTTTCAGACAATTTTATACCCAAAAATAAAAGACGAAATAGAAAAAAAGACAAGGCCAAATACGCTAAAAACACAGGACACCATTTTCAGAAAAGGAAATAGATGAAATAAACTGGCACCTAAGCTTACAAAATATCAAGTCCTTCAAGAAAATAGCGTACCTCTGTAAACCACTAGAAACTTAAAAATCTATAAGTCTACGATTAAGAAAATTATTTAACAATAACAATACAAATGTTTTTAATGGTTTTTCTACACTAATGCACAAATGTTTAAATTGCACTTTAAACATTGACATTGAAAAGAAAAAGATAAACCTGCTTAAAGATAAAATCAGCTTAGCAGCTTTCTTCTTTGATTTCTCTTATTAAAATACCTTATACACGAACTTAAAGAAAATCTTCGCCATCATAATCTGGGACTTTAACTAGTGACGGATATCATCACCATCATCATCTGGGACTCCAACTAACGACTAGTTACTTGTGCCCATGCACCCAAAAATTTTGTGTGCGCTGTTTACCACACGTTTTTTAGTTAGTTCTATGTTTTATGTAAGGCCAATTGGCGTTTTAAGCTCCCATAATATATGAGATAAACTTAAATATTTAAAGGATGTTCCAAATTTATATCTATTTTGAGAAAAGGGGTTGGTTTCTGGTAATTGCATATTAACTTAATCTGAGCGTGCATTTTTTGACCTAATATTGAGGTTTTGAGCTATTAAAGTTATCGAGATCGATTCGTTCATTCAGTCGAACAGACCACTTGACAAATGGATTGTCTTGGGCACTGCCGTTGACCAATCTTATATTTAGTACTATAGCGTCGAAGATACTTAACTCTGCGTGCCGCAAAAAACAAAAAAATTTGCCATCATTTCTTGTTAAAAATGATATAAAGCAGTTATAATTGAGCTTGGACACTTGGACTATATGACTAATATCAATCGTATTTCTGTTTATAGAAGTATATGTGGGTAAAAACAGACCGGAAGACTTGTTATTTATAAGCGAATCTATAAATTATAAAAACTAAATTTGTTTTAATATAGCCGATATTACTTTATAATTTGGAAATTCGCCTCTTAATAAGTTGCACTACTTTTTAATAATGTTATTATCTTTTGTTCATGGTCCCTCAAACAAATAGAATTATTAACGCAGTCTCAGTGTTCTTATTATTATTTTCCACCAATTTGCGTGGCGTCAATTGACTCTGTGCGCGCGAGAGCGGAGTAAATTTAAAAATGCATAGTCGTTCCCTTTAAAAAACATGATAATGTTTTTTCAGTGCAGAAAGAATGACGCCTGTCTGCTTTGCTGCGAAGTCAGATCAATTGTATACATTTGATATATATTATATTTTTATATTTACATTGTATTTATATAAAATCGTATTTATATTTTATTATTATTTAATATTTATTATTATTATTTATTTGTATTGGAATCCCCATCATTGGCAATTTACTTATAGATTTTCCCAAGATCTACAGCATTATAAAAGAGAGGATTTTTTATTTTTTGGTCAAACTGAAAATATAACTTACATACATAAAAAAAATGAAAATAGGAATAAGCTAAGGTATTTTCGCGACTAAATGGTAATAACGGATAACAAACGTACCGATTATAAAAGAGGCTTAGTCAATGTGTCGGTCCAAGCGTACTATGAAATTAGTTCACAGCTTATAGTGTAAGTTATATAGTATGAGCCAACGAGTCGCGCGTTGAAATCCAAAGAGTTGGAAGATAAAGCATTGAAGTGGAACAACTGGTGTCCAAGATGATTTTTTATTTTAATTTCGGGGCTTTTCTAATTCATTTGCGAGATGGTGGTAAGTTAAATAATTGAGTATTATTTTTCGTTTATATACCAAACAAAATTTTGTAACTTTCGCTTCTATAGACTCTAAGACATTTTTTAAACCTATACGTGCCTATTTTTATCTTTTCAAAATAATATCGCTTCCGCGATCGTTTAGTTTATACACACAGACATTGTTAAGTTCTATTTGTGCCGATCAAGATGATGACTACTGCCTGTTGGAAACAGTTGCACTTAAACCATTTTTTAAGCCTAAAGAAAACATAAATATTTCTATTACCATCACCGACACTAAGGGGGTATTTTATTTGCCAAAGATATGCTGAAAGCAAAGATTTGATTAGGGGAAGAGAGATTTCAGAGGAGAATACGTGATAAAGGGTATCATACTGAGTGCATAGTTCCCGAAATGAATTGTTCAAGGCGTTGTGCACGTAGACAAAAGGAGAGCACAGTAATTTCTAGTAGGTCGAAAGGGGACAAAGAAATTTAGGCGACCTAAAAGAAAAGGTAAATCTATGTCGCCAACAATTAACTTATGTATAAAAACAACACCAAGAATTGTTCTACGGTTTGTAAGCGACGCGAAATTCAGAAGTAAAAGCCTACTGGAGTATGATGGTAAACTAAGATTCGTATCCCAGTTTAAACCACTTAAGGCAAAAAGCAAAAATTGCTTTTGAACGGACTCTATCCGATTCAGATGAGTTTTAAACTGTGGACTACAAATGCATGAGCAGTATTCCAGGATTGGACATACCAAAGATATGTATAGAAGTTTAGTTGTATGACCTAAACTATTTTGACCAGCGATTAATAAAACCTAGAGCTCCCTTAGCTTTGTTGACGATAGTGGATGTGTGACTGATACTTAGCTTAGAGTCCAAAAGAACACCAAGGTCTATAACAGCCTTGATGCGTTGTAAAGGGAAATTGTCTATGGTATAACTAACTACATGGGGCATTGTACGGCTAAACGTCATAAACATACACTTAGAACAATTTAAATACAACTGATTGGCTGAACACCATAGTTGCATAGAATTTAAATCATCCTGTGGGCTAGAATGGTGTAAATAATCAGAGTATGATAAAATGAATTTTACATCATCAGCATATATAAGTACACGAGAATGAGTTATTACTGAGGGAAGGTCATTAATAAATAATGTAAAAAGCAATGGTCCAAGATGGCTACCCTGAGGTACTCCAGAAGAAACTTGAACCAGCTTTGTTCTACCCTTTAAATATGAAGAAATCCAGTTAAGCAGTAAGTAACTAATACGGTCGAGTTATGGTTGACAGAGTCAAAAGTTTTACTAAAGTCAATATAAATGACATCAGTTTGCTTTTTTGTTAAGAAACCATCATTAACTAATGAGGTATATTCTAACAAATTGGTCATAATGGACCGACTCTTAGCAAAACCATGCTGGGAAGGTGACATAAGAGACTAACAGAGATGCTGTAAGGATAAAGTAATTATTTTTTCAATTAGTTTAGGGATGGCGGACAACTTAGCTATGCCCCTATAGTTCGTAATATCAGACTTACCACCTTTTTTGTGGAGAGGAATGATATACGATTCTTTCCA
>SCDZ01000999.1:0-16466 GCA_004143845.1 Drosophila lacertosa | reverse complement strand
TCAAGCAATGATTCCGCTTCCTCGGACCTCTTTGCTAACTTTTCCAATCAACTTATTCCTCTGTCTCCTCTAATAATTTTTCTTATCGCTATAATATTGTTTGTTCCCACTTTTTGACACTTTTCTCCTCCTACTCTGCTGCGCCAGACAATATTCCAAGTTGTCTTCTCAAGAAGTGTAGTAGTTCCATTCTTCGTTCATCGCTAAGGCTTTTTAATATTTCCCTTGAATCAGCTGTCTTTCCAACTCTTTGCAAAGAATCGTACATCAATCCACTTCACAAAAAAGTTGGTAAGTTTTTTTATCCGCCATCCCTATATTATTTAAAAAAAATTAATTATCATTACTTACTTACATTATTATCACAGGATGATTTAAATTCTATGCAACTATGGTGTTCAATCAATGAGTTGTATTTAAATTGTTCTAAGTGTATGTTTATTACGTTTAGCCGTACTATGCCCCATGTAGATAGCTATACCATAGACAATTATCCCTTACAACGCATCAAAGCTGTTAAAGACCTTGGTGTTCTTCTGGACTCTAAGCTAACTTTCAATAGTCAAATATCCACTATTGTAAACTAAGCTAGGGGAGTTCTAGGTTTTAGTAAACGCTATTCGAGTTCGAGAGTGTAATGACATATTCACAACTAAACTTCTATACATATTTATTGTATGTCCAATCCTAAAATTCTGCTCATGCATTTGGAGTCCGCAGTATAAAATTCCTCAGGTTCGGGTAGAGTCTGTTCAAAAGCAATTTTAAACTGGGATCCTAATCTTAGTTCACTATCGTACTCCGGCAGGCTTTTACTTCTGAACCTTCCGTAGCTAACAAAACATAGAACAATGCTTGTTGTTGTTGCTTGCCGTACTGGCTAAATATTCACCTCACCGGATCAGTGGTTTGCCATCTATTTTTATATCTTTCTCTTTATATCTAACCTTTATTACAATTTTCACTTTCATATGTTGATTTACTTATTATAAGATTTATTTTAAGACTAATATTAACATAGACATTTCTTTTAAATTATTCTATTTCTTATTATTTATATTTCTTATTTCTATTTTCTATAGGCTTTTAGCAAGTATAATATTTATACTATGTTAATTACATGAGTTTATACTCGTTATGTCAATAGTTTTCAAAAAATAAATAAATCAATACGTTAACAACATACCAATGTGTGCCATCCTGACAACCTGCTGCAATGTACCTTATGGTGGAAAAACACTGATGATGAGATTAAGATATATTCGCTAGATACAGTCACCTACAGAACGATGCCAACCGCGTTTCTAGCCATTCGCACAACGTAACAGCTGTTTTACTTCGATTTGGCCAACCACCCAATAGCAGCTCAAGGTATTTTCACGTGGATGATCTGACACTATCGGGGTCATCAGGTCAAGGAGCTATTGAAAAGATGATATTTTCCAATTCGGAAATGGTACTAAAATAATCCCGCGGCTCTAGAGGTCGCATCAGATTTGGATTGTGAAAATACGATCAACTTTCATGATGCCACAGATGTTTCCAAGACGCTGGGATGACCCATTTCAGAGAACCCACTTCCTCATTGGTGCCTTCTTTGCTGCTGGTGATAAGTCGGACTTGGCTCATCTAGACATAAGCCGATTAAAACGGTTGCGTGTGCCAAAAAAATGGAAAATGGCGATCCGATGCTCAAAATCTGAAGCCTAACAGCATTGTCGTAATAAAGGGCGACAACCTTCCACCCCTTGTTTGGAAACTAGGCCGAATGGAGTGCACAATTGCCGGATGTAACGGCGAGGTTCGTGTTGCCAACATTCGAACAGCCAATGCGCTAATCAGAAGAGCCTGCAGCAAAATTGCCGTTCTACCCCTTGCAGCCACATCGCTTGAAAACTTAAAGTCTCCCAACGGGATAGCATGTTGGAGCAGATCTCAATGTAAATATATAGATTTAAAGTTTTGACTATACCAGCGAACCCTATCAGATTACATGCATTTGCATAACAGGCTGCTTTTGTTTTGTTCTGAATGCAGGCTTGCTATTTTCTTTCTCAATCTGTTGTATTTTCTCTCGTCTGCATTAAGCGCACTGGGCGGAACTATTTCTTAACCGTGTCACAACATAGTGTCTTCTCCAAACAATACTTTTGCACACTCTGTGTTCTACTTGACTCAATGGTATCTTGTTCTAGTTCCCAGAAGCCCTCGAAATTTGTTTAGTTTTAATTCACATTTCTGAATACAAATATGAGAATAAATCAACTCCAATGATGACAAAAATTCTTCTGGGCTCATTAAAGCATGAGTCGCACCATATCCAATCCTTCGCTTTTAATTTTCCTTCTCGATAGAGACCTTTGTACCTTAGGTAATACCAGATCCAGATTCCTTGAAGTCTAATATTATTCTTGATTCTCCGATGTTTTCACGGTGGCACCACCATCAATTAGGTCCTTTTTACCCGATATGCGGAATGGCCAGCATTATATTGCCCTTTATTTTATTTACGGTAAATGGAATTAGTTGTCACATTTTGATTTGCATCTTCATAAAGCATGCTGTAACGCTTGGAGCAATAAGTTATGAGCGATCAGACATTTATATCACAGAGACTATTTGACTACGAAGTCCTTGTGTTTTTATTTCGTGCTTATTAATTTGGTAGAAAAGGAATCCTCTAAGGCTGGGTTTCTTTGCTTCTGTGTAATTGTCATTCTTATGTACTGATTCCATACAGTTGCTCAATAAACTAAAGCACATTTTTCAAAGACTGAAATTATTTTCCCATTTTTACATGTTGCTCGCATAGTTTCAGAGCTTCGAAGAAAAATAAGAATAAAACATAAGGGTCTTGCACAATCTGGCCTTTTCCACGCGATTGCATATAATCTCCGTCGCCGTGGTATAGCTAGACCTTGATCCAGTCACTAAATGTCTAACGATCATTTCGGCCTTTGCACTAACAGTTATTGTTATTACAAACCACAGAAAACGGTTACTCCCTTAGTTTTAAAGATTTTTTTATAATTGAACTGTATTAACTTCTTTTAGCATTATGTAGCAGATAGATCATTCGGCTCGAAGGACCAAAATGTGTGGTCGAATTCCTTTTTAAATACACTGTTGAGTACGGACTTCATTTATATGTATATCAACGCTCTCTGTTCTGTTCGTTTTTATTTTCTAACACAGGGCCTTTATACCCTGAGTCATACATATTTTCAATCTTTACTTAGCGCAGAAGAGATACTTACAATCTGCACATTTCTTAATTGCTTCACCATATATAGTTAGCTTTATTTTATATTAGTGTTCATAATTGAACACTGCTAGTACGCTAACCTGCACTCCAGCGGAACGCCAATAGCTCAGTGCAAGAGTTTACCCGAAATCGATATCTTCTTGGATACCACCGAGAAACCTTGTTAGGTCATTAGCTAAGTTTGGATATTGGATTTCTTTACAGGGACCTACTTCCGTTTGTCATTGGTGCCATAAGCAAGATAGCCTATAGGAATGTTATTACCGTGACCTACTTTTTTGGCGATACGACGATGCTTCTTAAGTAACAGCTTAAGTTAAATAAGATGAATACCTTTTCAAATATAAATAAATGTTACTAGTTGAGTTACCGATGAGGTCAGGGCAATAATCAATCAACATATTACATTTCATATGCCAGACCAAACGATCTCTAAGGAAATGCTTATAAATCTAGGCAAATAAAATAGGATGTGTCTAAAACTTTAGTGGCTTCCAAAGTTTTTGGTTGCAAATAAGTTACAAGAAATTCTTATATTGTTTGGGATAAAACAGCACAATCCTTAAAGATCATCGGGTTAGATGTCTTTAAGCATCCCAAAGAAAAGTTGTCGATTCAATAGGTAAATAAGGAGTAGAATAGCTAAAGCTCGGTTACCATTTACCAGCAAGTAAAAAGAGCAAATTATTCGCCAAAATATTAAAAATTGAAAGTCAGGATTATTTAAATAATGTAGGGATAGAAATCAATTGTTTAATGACCCTATAAGAACTATTAAGTTTTTGGTTTAATATATATAAATAAATTCTTTATAATTATTTGTTCAATACGATTTTTTTACGACTGATAGTCGGAGCTATGATGATCACTTCATGTGACTTGACAAGACTGACTTGTAAGCAGGAATACTTGGACTTGAATACCAAAAAATGCTTGCTTAGAAGTATAGCACCTGCAGACAAGTCATAGTCGGCTAGCCGACCGAATATATTTATGCGAGATAAGAGATCTGCACAACACAAGCATCCGATCATCGCCGTTGCTGACTACGATGAGAATGCTGGCACGAGACAAATCTCTTATCTGCATTGCGCTTAAGAACTTATTCAAAGCAATTTGATGTACAAAAAATACTTAGGAGCTAACACCTCCTGCTCAGTCGTGGTCAGCGAGCAGACCAAAACAGTTATGCGCGATAATAGATTGCTAACGCGACTTAACTTAGTCATCAGCATTGCGCACACAATACTTACTTAACTTATACATCAGATACATTTTCATATATTGTAGAGAAGAATGATGTTCGATTGTTTCCAAAGATGTCGAAAAGCCACAGATTCAAGAGATAGTTTAAAATATGCAATGGACGAAGTACAGATTTTCTATACTCTTTAAGTGGATAACAGCAACACAAGGGTTTATTAATGATTAAATGGCAAACGATAGGGAATTTATGGGTCAGAAGGAAGAATATGAGAAAACAATGTTGAAGGCATACTTATAATTACATTTTTGTTTGGAAAAATCATATCTTCTGACCAAAATAAGATTTTCCCATAGTTTAAAAAACATATCTATATATATATATATATATATATCTATATATATATATATATATGCAAAGAAAGTTTTTGTCAGTATTTTATAAATTTCAGAATTTATTTGCAGTTTTTATTAGTAGCTTTCAGTTCTTAATATATTTATACATTTCATTTTACAATCTACGCGGTACACAGAAACCCATTTGCCGACAAAGTAACCAATTGTTTATAGATTTATAATCGACATAGTTAATACAGCCTTTTGAAATTGTAATTTTGCGTTAGCGTAGAGTTTTTAAAATTTTTTTTCATCAAACCTTTTAACTTTAAAGTGTTAAAAAGCCCATTACCTATTATAACCAATAATTAATCGTACGATTGCTAGGCTTTTAAAAAAACTTTAGGAACCAAGCAAGTAGGAAGTATTTCCTTCTTCGTCTTACTTTTGCATAATACTATTAACCTATTTTTCTAGTTGTAACTGGGCTTAGGGTATAGATCAAGTTAGGATGTAAGCATGCTTGTTCTTAAAAGCATATACTGCAAAAGGTCAAAAATTAAGATACTAACGATCAATATTATATTTTGCCACCTTAGCAACCGAAGTGGCGGCCACCAGTTTTAGTCCTTGGCTGGTCAGCAAACACAGGATCTGTCATACCACTCTGAAAACTTTATCAACAAGGGCGTTCCATTATATAGCTTTTATATGTATTGGAATATTTAGATTGCAGGCTTACCCTAAGCAGTGGAAGACCAGAAACAGCCAGTCAAACCAGAAACAGACCCCATGTCGTATCGCCCCATAAGTCTCCTCCCGGCTATATCTAATGTGTATGAGTGTAGTCATTAGCCAATGACATACACTTCTTGACCACCAGTTTGGCTTTGAACAGGGACACGGCAAAGTGGGGGAGGTTCATTAAATCACCTTGCACATGCATTGATACGCAGCAAGCCTTCGATTGAGTCTGAAACGACGGCATCCTTTGCAAGATAAAAAAGCTTTAACAAGCACCAAATTTAGGTGTTATATTCAAAAGGCTGCGTGTTTAAAGTTAGGGTCAAGGACGAAGACTGATCCACATTTTAAATGAGAACTGGGGTGCCGCAGAGTAGCGTGCTTAAGCCGATACTTTACTCACTGTACACTGCTGAGCTACCCAAGCAAGACCTTGACTTCATGTCTCCGATGATCCGTCTAATGAGTTAATAACAACGTACACAGACGATATTGCTGTACTCTGCAGCTCTAAGGATCGCAATCGCGATGGCTCATCAGGATCACTATGCCCCTTAGAGCACAGAAAGACGCCGATGTCTACTGCATAGCCCCCATATGGCTCCAACACAAGGGCATCTAAGAAATGCAGAACGGCGCATTACTCCACATTATAAACTGTCCTTGGTAAACAACAATGGTTTGACCTTACAAAAATACACAATTGCGTTGTTATGGTATTTAAGATTTAAGGATTTTATCCTTAACACATTAATAAAAAGTAAAAAAATAAAGTAAGCTTACGTTATTATTCAGTTGAAAATATGATAATGCGACCGAAAATGTTCAAAACATTTACACTCATAATACAACATTTCGTAGCTCCTACAACTAACGTACACAATCTAATTGCTAAAGAACAACTGCTAAAATACATGTTAGAAACCTCTCACACACACAAACATAAGCAAATACAGGCTTCCGAACTTTTGACTCAAAACTTTTTAATTCACTTCACAAAACAATCTTATAATTTTTTTTAAAATGTCTCTTGTATGAAATTGTTTTCAACCGTAGCACTATATTTGCGGTTAAAATATTTAAACGTTATCTAAATTTAGGGTATTTCCTAGTCGGGCACTTCCGGCTACAATCTTGATAGTTGTTGTGTTTTATTTTGACGAAACAAAAGTAAGAACATACGCCGACGCTATACTTTATAATGATTTGCTTAAAACTTGAATTAAATTAATTTGTCAAAGGTCTTGTGGTTTACGATAGTGATCGTTTCTAAGCAGACTAACACTTTCTTCTTTACATATTGAACGAGTATTGCGCTCATCTGCAAGTTCCTTTTTTTTATTCTTTTATGAAAAAAGCGAGAAATGCAAATGGAAAAAATAAATATATGTTCGAGCCGGCGAACACCAAATAAAACCACAGTGTAAAACAGATTATTATTCAATCAAATAAAATATATATTTTTTCTACATTTTTTATATTATTTTATTATTATTTATATATTATTTTTATATTATTTATATTATTATACGAGAATCCATTGTGAATTCAGCGACATCGATATTATGAAGGTTATTTGCATAATCCGACCAAAAATGCATATGTTAGATCACTGTTATAGTTTGTAGTCATTGCTGTAGCGCAGCGAGTTTCGTTCACACAGAAGTCCTTCTTCTTTTGTGCTTACCACCGAACCACGCTTGGCGTGACCATTACAAAACGTCGTCTAATATTACTAAAAAGGCTTTGCTATCAAACCATCATCATAAAATTTAATTTTTTTTTAATCACTATTCCAGTAACGAATCAAGTTTTCATATTTATGCTTCATTCTTAAAGTAATACAAACTTATATTTTTTTAACACAGCTCATTTTTACATTATCATTTACTCTACAGGTCTTACATTATTGTATCTTATGTGCCACACGCTATGATCAAAACAAATGTTTTGCACTTGTGCTTACATTATTATTACAAGTTTCATTATCAGCCCATCAGGCATCTTTACTGTCTCTTTTAATAGTATCTATTCCAATCATTAGTGTCTCTTTCAACAGATTAATTTTCAACCATTTCATTTAAAAATAACATCTTATAACATCTTTCAACTTCAGCTTTATTTCTTACTATTTGTCAATGACCTGAGTATATACATATCTATCCTCCTTTAACAATTCAATTATTTGAAAACACAAAATGTCCAGCTTTGCATTCAACAACTTTAGCTTTGTTTTTAATAAATCACGCCTTGTTGAATATTGCTGCAGCTGAAATATTTCGAACAGCTTGTACTCTTAATTCTGCCGAATAAACATCAATTTCTATTTCACAAGGTGGAAGTAATCCTAATGGGCGTGCTACCATTCCCAATAACATTTCTAAAAGATTTGCCTTCATCACACGGTTTGTTGTACAATTTATTGCCAATTGCACCTCTACTAAGACATCCTGCTAAGACTGAGTTTCAGTTTAGCCGCCGTTAACATATTTTTCAATGGGCTCATAATACGTTCAACTTGACAATTGACTCAACTAGCACTGGTAGCAATTCAATACTAGTCTGTTTTCTGATCCGAAAAGAATTGACTTAACTTTGCGCCTGTAAACTCGTCAACTTGAACAAGAATCATTGACCTTTGGAATTTTATGAAATTCAGCCTATATTTTTCCTGAGGTTGATTTGGACGTTTTGCAAGTAATACAGTTCTCAAAAAATTTGATAACGTTGATTGACACATTGTAAAACCGATAAAAATCGTAAACTTTATCCAGTGTCTTTTCCTAACTTGCCTTTTTTGCTAACTTGATTTATAGCAGACTACCTGAAGGCTCGCGGCACCACTGGTAAACAACTTATTTTGCCATATCTGTGTATTTTCCGGTAAAGAACTTCTGGCCTTAATTCATAGGCTTTCGCAATATCTTCAGCAAGAGAGAAATCTTTTAATCTACTAAAAAGAATTATGTACTTAGCTTTTCTTATTTATATTTTTATTTGTTGTTTCGTATGTCGTTTGCATATCCATTAAAATTTGGAAAATCATACCCACTCACACACGCACAACCATACACACTCATTGCGTACTCAATGCTTTAAAGTCCATAGATTAATGCATAGATTACGACGTACTTTAAAAATAATATAAAAAATGATCTTGCTTTTGGCTTACAAGTTAAAGTGTTGTGTGAAATTATAGATATTTTTTAATATAGTCCGTGCCCAATTGCATCCACTGAGTAAAGTAATCAGGTTGTTTAAGCTACTTTAAATAAAACAATAAACTTTAAATAATATCCGAAATGACTTGGGAAACGAAGAAAGGGATTTTTAGAAGGTTTGGAACAGAGGTGCTTAGACGCGGCGTTAAAGGAAAGAAGTATTTCTGTCGCTAACTTGTGTGTAAAACTACACTAAGAATTGTTTGATTATTGGTTAGGGACGAAAGATTCATAAAACCTGCTGGAGAGCGATGGCAGACCAAGATTGGTTTCCCAATCCCAGTTAATGCAAAGAGCGAAATTGTGTCTGACTCAATCCGGTCCTACTAAATATTGTATTGTGGGCACTAAAACATAAGAAATTATTTTAAGATTAGAAGTACAAATGAGAGCCACACATATTTTGCTGTGAAACGTTTAATAAAATATAGATTAGTCACATATAAATTAATGTAGATATTAATATTCAATTTTGGCTTAGAATTCGAAAAGATCGAAGGTATTTAATAGTCTTTACGTGTTGCTTAGGAAACCTGTCAATCGAATTGCTATTTCCATAAAGCTAGACACAGCGAAAGGTGAAGTAAAAACATCAGTTTGCAATTTATCAGTTGCGGCAAAGTGTTTAAAAAAGGGCGAATATGGGAATGACGGCACCTTTGAGCAGACAACTTTTAATCAGGTCCCTTAAAGATTTGATATAAGAGAGCGACAAGAGTTTTTCAAGGACATAATAATTATCAGAAAGATATAGGATTGGTAAAAAAAAAATACAGTAGGGAAAATATATATTACTATGAGAGACAGCGAAATATGTTGCTTGTTCCATTTTTCTGTCCTAAGAATTGAAGTCCGAAGAATTGAGGAATTGCTTAGGTTCTTAGGCAATTTGCGTTTGCAAAATGCAGAATAATTAGCAGAGCACTGAGAATTCTGAACAAAAATAGTGGTTTTGTTATGGAGTATTGTGACAAATCAAGTCTTGAAGCTGACTTTAGACAGATCAGTTGCAAAAATAAGCTACTTTAACAAGGTGAAATTTCCTTAAGTATTTATTGCTATGCATAGGGGTTGTTGTTCGTTCTTAAATGTTCATTCATTTTTGTGTATGCATATAATAATAAACTACATATATTTTGATTGTTTTAATACTGTGGACCAGCAATTGTCGTTAACGCGGTCGTCTTTAAAACAATTAAAGCTGCATGCTGGGATTGTTGTTCGTTCTTATATGGTCATTCATTTTTGTGTATGCATATAATAATAAACTACATATATTTTGATCGTTTTAATACTGTGGACCAGCACTGCTCTTTTCGTTTGACAATTGGCGTTAACGCGGTCATCTTTAAAACAATCAAAGCTGCATGCTGGAATTTTAAAATATATATTTTTTATCTTAAAACATGAACAGAATTATTTTGATTTTAGTGCCATTAATTTGGCCGATAGACCTAATGTAATGTGTGCACCAATGCGGATTCTGTATATATAAGCGCTTTCTCTGGAAATCCCGTCTAATCCTAAGCCAAATAAGAAAATGGTACACATGGCTGATAATATCCACAGCAATGGTTTTAGGCCAAATTGACATTTATTTACATGGAAGTCGAATGTATGTAAATTTATAGCTAGCATTAAGAGTCGAAGCTCTCCCGTTGAGTAAAATGCGTTGCCTTCAACGTCTGCGTGTGTATGTATGAAAGTAGAAGAGATGTAATGCTTGTGACGACAGCTGGGTTCAGAGTATCACCTAATCGTGCAATGCCGACTAGAGCCCTTATTGTAGTCGACGGCAAAGAGAGAACTCTAGCTTTTGCCGATACGATGATTGCGGTTTGTTTTGAGCATACATTGGGTCACCAAACATCTTTGGTCCTTGCACTGATAACGAATATTTAGCCTCTTGTATATTTGCCAACTTTCTCTATACTTATATACTATATTATACTACTTATCGGGAAATAAACTTGAGAGTTACCGCGATGCGCTTTATTGTTGCCATATACATTAAAGTCAATTTAAGCCGCATTTGTTGACGATTGGAAAGTAAACAAAGCTGTTTTTTCCATTGTGTATGTGTAAAGAAGTGTAATATGTAAAGAAGCTTAGCTGGAGAACGCCCAAAGTATATCACGTAGTCTGCCAATAACGGCATAAGCACTCTTACCAGTTACTTTTTTGAAAACAGAGTTTGTCATTTGCCTATTCACTCATTTTTTAAGTTGATATTATGACTTACCGGAATTGATAGGCGTTATATTCTGTGTTCCGGGGTAAAAGTCTGCCACATTCTTAATTTTTGAAAAAAGTATGTTTGAATCATGACTTAAAGAATTTCTTATAACGGTCTCATTGGCCCGTAACTTATAATTTGAGTCAAATATCAAATTATAATGGCTCATATGATTTGCCATTGAAAATCCGGAATTTGTATTTGTATTATGTAACTGGGAACTCGAGCTATAAATACAATCTTTATCATAGCTTGTTTTGTTTAAAAATGAAAACTCCATTTCATATAAACCGTTAAGTACGACAATCAAAAAAGCTCGACGCAATAATTGAATAATTTCTCGCTAAAACTCACATCATTAATTAACTTGAAACCACTCAGATATATAATATTTAACTGTGCTTAAACTAAAAAAGTTTTAGTTATGATTGTCTCAACAGCATCCTTTGGTCAAAAAAGGATGCTTCACAATCTTTTAGTGAAAGAGAGAAAAAATGTCTTTCAATGTTCGTGTTTGGGGGCGGTGCCTAACAGTTCACAAACTATAGGGGTGGAAATGTTTCAAATTACACCATACACGTCTCAAAAAAATGCATACGTATTGAATATTTATGAAAACTTTTATTGAAATACTATAATATAACTGCTATGAAACATACTCAATTTCTTTTTCTAAAACAAAAGGACTCACACTGCATATATAAATCAAACACATATAATATATATCAATAAGTATACAACTTTTTCAACAGTCTAACAAACTGCCATTAAAACCAGCTCTGTCGGTTTTTTTTTTTTGGCTGTATATTTAATGGCAGTA
The DNA here is from genome assembly GCA_004143845.1 of Drosophila lacertosa. Taxonomy (NCBI): domain Eukaryota; kingdom Metazoa; phylum Arthropoda; class Insecta; order Diptera; family Drosophilidae; genus Drosophila; species Drosophila lacertosa. The sequence goes on along the minus strand of SCDZ01000999.1, from coordinate 4,641 downwards.
TATATTTTATGAAATCTGTAAAATGCAATTTTTAATTTTTTGGTAATAAATTGTTTTTTTCCTGGTTTTTAGGAGTGTTTCAGAGACTAAAGCCGCTAAACCCAAATGTGTATATTTTCTTTACAGATTAATTATAAGTCACTCCTTCCACTTGGCACACGCCTTGCGAATTTGTTTGTAAATTTGAATAACTGGAGCCAAGCGAAGCCGCTTGGTCTATCTGACGAGCTTGTAGAATACATTTGTGTTTATATTTAATTATATATTTAATTGTATCAATTCATGGTTTAGAAAGGCATGTAACGATCACTAAGCAATAAAAGATATTTAAACTTATTCGTTACCGACAATGTTACAGTGTTTGTACATGGGTAAATTGGTATTAAGCAAATGTAAGTTGTAAGTTTTTATGACTAAGAAAAGTGCACTATTTCAGGATTGAGTTTCTTGTGGATACATGGGGGTGGTTCTAGTGGTTCCAAAGATGGATGAGTACGGGGCACCTTCCATTTACTTTAGCCAGTTAATTTTAAAATCTTTAAATTTGTGTTCTTTAAGTTTTTTTTGTATATTTTGAAAAACATAATAAAAAAAAAAAATAATACTATTACTCTTATGCAAATATCTGTCCAGATCTCCATTTTAAAAAAATATGTCAATCCTCAAACTATAAAGGCTAAATACTTCAAATTTGTTAATAAATAAACCACCTCATTTTCGTAAAATTTTAAAAGAACGAAAAGTAAGGCATATAAATATTTAAAAATTACAATAGGACTGTATAACTATATTGCAATGGAAAACATGCGTCAAAAATGTACACATTTTTAAAGCCAACTAGCAAGAGCAAACAAATTTCTTCATGCTCACGTCCATTTAATGGTTGTGTTGTAGATTTTGTATCTAGTACGAATGCAGGTTTACTTAATTTAAGTATTATCATAAAGAAATAAATAAGTAGTGTGGGACAGAAAAAGATGAGTTTCAAATGTCGGTTGGTCCCAGGTTCAAATCAAGGCTGTTAGTTTTTTAACAGTAGATCCAAGAGCTCACACTGGAACAGTAAATTTATAGGGTATCATCTAAACCCGAACACTCTAAACTGTTTGCACAAATATCTGACACCTGATCAACTGGTCAACACACTTCGTTCCACTTTCCCGTCACTCAAAAAATCTCTCGCTGTATTAGAAATGAAATAAAATACCTTCCAGGTACACTAAAAATTATAGAAAATTTTCGCTGTGATTGCACACTGTGTGACAGTCCAATACCGCAAGGGTCCTTATGTTTCCCTTTTTGGCGCTAAACCATTATAATAAAAAAATCGTTTTAGCTGCGAAGCGCCTATCTATTATCACTACTGTATTAGCCCGTAAATAATAATAAAAACAAACATTAGGCACCAAATAGAATATAAATTCTATGATAAGTAATGTTAAATAACAGATGAAATACAGTTTGTCTTTCTTAAAACTAATCAAAATATAAAATTATAAGGTAAAGCTTTATTAATATAATAATAGAATAAATACAATTACTTATTTCAATTTTACTAGATTCTTATTGGTAAATGGTAAATTTGAGAGTACCTGATTTTATCTAGCCAAATTAGTGTTTCGGTAGAATGTTGATGTTGAACTGTAGTTGGGGATTCGTTGAATGTTTTGTTATCCAATGTTGTCAATATATATGTTATGAGCATAATATTATAATAATAATAATTTTGTAATCGAGTCCTTAGATTATTAAACACTTAACATTGAACAAACACAATATTATATGCGTCTATAATGAGAAAAATTTCATCATAAATTTAGTGTATTTTACAGACTTACCTCTTGAGATGCTAATGAACTTCTTATTTTACTAAAGCTAGTTTTACCTCTTGGTTGAAGCTAATTGTTTTGTATGTAAAACTTTTTTAATAAGTGTTTAGCCACTTCTTTTACCGTTGTTCTCTAGGTGGGTCTTCCTCTCTAATTATAATATCGCCTATTTAGTTACTGCAAATTAGTCTTGTGTATAGTAAGGCACGTTGGTAACTCGAGACGCATTTTAAAGGGTTTATTTATAAAGTTCACTCAATAAAACAGATTTGATACAACAGATAAATAACATAATTTACCTCAGACTTTGGGTATTTGTCAAAGAGAGTAACTTCTTCAATAATTTAAAACTGAAAAATTTATGAATAACTGCCAATTAAAGTATTGCTATGATTTAGGAGTTTGAAAGACATTCAATATTAATAGAATTTGGATTAGCTTCGGTACCAAAATTTATTCGTCGATTATGATATGGTCGCTAAGTTATACTATAATGATCTTTCGGCGAAGTTTAAAAATACTTGGAAATTCCAAAAATGTGTTGTATACCAAAATATTTGAAGTGCACCCAATTTCGAAAGTATATATATACGCCCTCACGAAGTACGCCTTTTTGTACTGTATTTAACGGATTTCTTGAATAGCTGTGAAATTCCTTAACTGAAGTATGGAGACGCCTTAAGCAGAAGTTTACTAGTTCCACCTAATAGCTAATGTAGTAACATCTAGTGAAGTCCAATTAGCACAATATATATTAATATGTTACTAGTTACCAGTAGGGTATATTAACGTTAATGATTTTTAAAAGAAAGTACTTATTTATAAAGTAAAAGAACAAACTGTTTAGGGCTGGCAATGTATAATAATGTAAACAAAGTAAAATACCACTTGGCAGATAATATGATACTCATGTAGATGTTAAAACATATCTTGAGTATTGAAAGCTGTCAAATACTAAATGAGCTAGCCATCGACAGCGAAGGGTCAAGCCCTATTGAAACTTTTGAAATATACTGTGCTATTAACACTATATAAAAATACGCTGTTGTTGAAAACGTCAGAAACGAACAGTTAACTGAGACAATCGTGAATCTAAAAAATTAGACAGTAATATCACATGCTATAATGAATTGTGCAAAGTAGTGTACGATTGTCGGCAGGTTTTTTATTATGAGAGAATTGTGATAAGGTTATATTTAGACTTTGAGATATATTATAATAAAAAGATTTCTTGGATTTGCATAACAGGCAGCTTTTGTTTTGTGCAGTGCTCAGCTGATCTGAATGTACTCTGGATTTTTTATTGCTTATCGTTTAACCGCGATTGAGAAAACAGACAGACATACATACAAACATTTCGCAACAGCGCATGCATACGGTAAGTTTCTGGATTCAGTTGAATCCAACAACCTCGGATTTCAGTCCCAATCAGATCTTCAGGTGCATATCAGTGGCATTGATCGAATGTATGCTGACTTCGCTGTGGCATGGACCTGTTTGGAAAAATTGGATTTGATAGAGTTGACTAGTGAGTCAAGGAAAGATTTTTCGGATGTCCACTACCAATCCAATCCAATCCAATCCAAAATCAACACCCTCCGTAGCCACATAGCCAATTCAACCACGTTTCCACGATTTCCCAAGGAGGGCATCTCAAGATATGTGATGCGGCCCACAAGGCTATCAGAACTGCACTTTCCTAATTTGAGCTTAGTGATAACATAAATTCGACTCAAAATAACGCTGATGGAGTTTTGATGCACCTCATCGCCAAAAAGTTTGACCGATCCACGAACTAACGATGGGACGAATTGCAAAACACCAACAAGCTACCGAAATTGTCGGACATGTCGTCTATTTTGGAGAAAAGGTGTCGCATCTTGGAGAATTTGGAGAACGCTACGGTAACCCAAGCACCTTGCCATTAGATGGACGACGCATGCAGACGTGATATTTATTGTACAACAAATACTGTATACTGTGTATGCGAATTCAAATCACCTAAAATATAAATAAAACAAATAAATAAATACCAATAGACTTGTAAATAGATTAATAAACTAAACCTAGGCTAAGACGATGAGACGATACCGTCCACGTGTCAAAAAGTTCAAAGCGTAGAGTGCGCTACTAGGCAGGTAAGCACTGGCCAAAGAGACCTGCGCTTAGCTACGCTAAGTAGCACAGCAATCTCTTTAACTACCGCAACAGTAGCCAGCCTTGTTAAGAGCGGAATGCCTTCTAATACTAACAGTTTTGGAATTCTGGCAGACAACTCTGACGATCTGCCTTCTGTAGCTGAGGAAAGAAACCCAAAGCCACCCCCCATTTATATCAGAGAGAAAAGCTCCAGTGCTCTTGTTAACAAAATAATAGAGGTAATTGGTACGGACAATTTCCACATAATTCCCCTCGTCAAAGGCAGCATACATGAATCCAAAGTTCAAATGAAGTCTGAAAATAATTTTAGAGCATTTAAACGACACTAAAAAGAACTTCTACACGTACCAACTGAAAAGCAGCGAGGGTCTACAAGCCGTACTAAAGGGCATTAAGCCTGATGTAACACCCGCAGAAGTAACTTATGCGCTACAAGAAAAAGGATTTCGCGCTAAGACAGTCTTTAACATCTTAAACAAAGATTGGAAGCCGCAATCACTCTTCAAGGTAGAACTTGAGCCAGAAAGTAAGCTTCAGTTCCTACTGCACCGTAGAATAACAGTAGAAGAGCCACTTAAACGCAAAGGCCCAGTTCAATGTATGAATTGTCAAGAATATGGCCATACAAGATCGTACTGTACACTGCGAGCTG
>SCDZ01000998.1:0-16483 GCA_004143845.1 Drosophila lacertosa | reverse complement strand
CTAAAAATTGCGTTTGAAATGAAAATTTTGAAACTAACTTCCACTTTGTGTAGCGTGCGACACGTCACAATTTTATCAATTATTTTCAAAACAGTGACTTCAGTGAAATTGAACCTTATACCCTCCGAAAGTACTCTCAATTCACTCTAAACAAATAACAAAAGTTTACGGTAAATCTTTAAAAAAAACCCCCCAAAAATTGATTTTCATTAGCTAAAATCGTGCGAATGTAGCGTGCGACACGTGGGATTTGCCCATATGCCATACAGATTGGGGCATTTCCGGACGTATTAAGTGGTAAGTGTGAATTGGAAAAAAATTTCTTTTTTCGAAACATCCTTTATCACAAATTTGAGTTGAATGTTCTGTCGTCACTAGATTGTAAGATTGTCTAAATTTGATATTCCTTTTAATTTAAGTGATGCTTAAATTCTTTACAGTCTTAACAACTACAAGAGCATGTAAAAATTAACCAAATCAAAATACATTCCGTCAACCTACATTTTTTTATAATTAATAAAAATTAGTTGGCGGATGCCTTTATACAGATTTGTTCTAAAAAGCAAGACAACTTATTTATACAAATTTTTGCCTGAATTGCAAATGCAATTGCAATTGCACAATGTTATGACAACATAACAACGGATTCTAACAAAGATAAAAAAATATTATGAATTTTTTCGAAAGCACCTTTTCCAGCACATTGCGTGATAAAAAACAGCACCACCCACCAACCCACTAAGTTATACAACAGTAATAAACTCAACCTTAAACAGCTTATGTTAGGCAACAGCGCCATTGATAATTTAATCTCTTCTGTGACAAACTCAGTTACTCGAATTGAATTATATGTCATTGTTAAACAACGGATAGCTTCAATAGCATCGAAAAAATTAACTTTTGTTGGGCACATGGACGCAGAGCAAGATGGACATTGCACTATGCACTATGCAATATGAAGAGGAGGAGAAAACTAGAGATTTCCAGTTTTCGAATATTAGCTCGTGGTAAACACGTGCACATCAAAATTTTTATAATTAAGTGATAGCCGGTCCCTCTAATAAGATCGAACAAATGTAAAGGAAATGGAAAAATGTATCAGCAAACAATTTAGTAAAGAGAAAGTATTAAATCCTAATTTGGAAGATAGATATTCCATTTATTATGTCAACAATACAATAATAAAGCTATTAAAGCATTTCATTTTACAAGCATTTCGTTTTCCCTAAATATGCCAATTAATAGTTGCAAAGCTTGAGCCTTTTACTTTCTGGTTCCCTAGATTAATGTATTCATACAGACGGTCAGACAGGTCCACATGTAATTTCATCTCAGTTCAGAATTGTTGTAAAGAAATTCAAAAACATAGCGTACTCTGCTGCTCTGATGTTCTGCTGCTAATGTAACCTTATGTTGGAGTTAATTTTTCGATTAACCTTAAACATTTTTATGTCATTTTAAAATGATTAATGTATGTTGACTAAGAGTCTATATAGTTTATCGGGTCTCAGGTGCCTGCAATTATGCTATAATATACATCAACTTTTTACTTTTCTTCACCTTTAATAGGCATAGGCAATCAATCTACATCCCAGACTTGTGGCTAAAGAGTTCATTTGAAAAACAGATTAACTTTAAGCGGTCAACGGTAGAGAGCTGCAATCAGTTAGTTAAGTCTATTGTATAAAAGCGAGTGCTATTAGTTCGAATGTTCGTGCTTGTACAATTGCATGTGCATATTCCTGTGTAAAATGTAAAGTTATTTATGTGAAGCAACCTCCCTTGGCACCCATATTTTTGATTTACGGCTGTTATTGAAAAATTTCGGAGTGCAGCTTTTAATTATGGAGCGGGGTAGAGTTTGTTCTGAACCTGGCTTGGTTCCGGTGCCATATTAATTCCGCTTTTACAACGGCCCCAGCTTCGCACGCCCCACGAATTGCCATTCAAAATGGATTTAAGCAAAGTGCAGTTGCCTTGCCTAACAAACAATTTAATTTACCAATGGTGCCGTAATGCCTAAAAATATGTCACTTTAGCAAATGACAAACAGAATATAAAAACTATTATTTATTTTTGCACTTTAAATAAGTTAAGAGCATTCCTTATCAAAAGTTGTCTTATGCGGGTAACACGTTTTAATTTGCCGGAAATAAAACAGCAAAAATATGAAACGATATGAAACGCAATGTACGAGAAACAGACAAAAAATATCAGAAAAAAACGAGTTACATAGCAGAAAACGATTCATTGTACAGGCACATAGTTGACTGATATAAGCGCAAAAAATAACGATGGAGGGCGGTGGGGCATATATAGAGCGCAAGTGCTTTAACACAATTTAATATGATCCACCAGCGGTGACAACCTCCGCGCGGCACAGACAACTTTCAGTGATGACACGCGCCGGAATCAGATATGGCGGACTAAGAGCGAACCGGGAATAGGCCAATATAATGATTTGGACGAATCTTACACTTGCTACTCGCTTGTACAGCTCACAGAAGGCGCCAGATGCTGCTATTCGCCTCTTGGCGCTCACATTACAGGTCGGGAGGGAAAACAGTCTAGCGCCGATGAAATACCAACACATACGACTCATGTAGTAAAGAATGCTTGACTTTAAAATTTTTCCATAACGGCAATAAGCAAACGTGAATAATTCTTTCGAATGTGCAAGTTAATTTCCACTTTATTTAAAAGTCGAAAATAATATAACTTTTGAGCAAGTGCTCTTCTATTGAAAGTAAATTTGCAACTGAATAAACTTAAATCAATATTAGCCCTAGTTAGCTGTGGCATAGCGGCAGCGGCGTTGGCAGCGGCGTTGCTGCTGAAGTTATTGGCCCGTTGTGCAATTCTTCTTCGAATTTTCGGCAGTTGCCGGACGGCACGTGGAGGAAATCGCATAGACACCAATTCAGCATTTTGCTGCACTTACGAAATGTTGCAATGCTTCTTATTGGGACTATGAGAATTTATTTGTTGTTAACTTGCATAAAGAAATGTGAATTTTTGTTTTAACATACATATAACTACTCTAAGGTTTACGGCCTTAATATCCAAGTTCAAAGAAATTCTCAGAGGTTGATGCTCAGTTTATGCGAACATAACGAAAACATATATTTAAAGTTAAGAAAAACATATCATTTTATAATGTAATTTCATGTAATTAAATCATTGTCATACTATTTACTTATAAGCTAGCAGATAGATTGTAAATAAAAAAATGGAAGAAAAAAAAATTGTATAATGTTATACAGACACTTTTGCCTTGGTGAAAATAAGAAACTATATGGTGGAAACCGTCCTATAATATGTGTTCTTCTGATTCAAGCTCAACTTCCACACTGGTTTTAGTTTCATAATATGATTGGTTAATAGGTATAAAAACCAAAACATGTACCTTTACATTATTTCTACACAAAAAATTAAAGCGAAATCATAAAATTGTATCTGCTTTGGGCTTTAAGCCAACGTACACATAAAGCTTAAATCAAATACTATATGCAGCATACAAGCGTGCTAAGGTATGCAATAGATATTACAATCATTAGTTGAGTTAAGCACACAACTCCTGGCTTTTCGAAACATCTTCCAATAGATTTGAAGAAAGTTTATCTTAATTTCCAAACAAGAATTGCAGGCAATCGTTTAGTACTAATAAAAACTTCTAAAAATTTCCAACTACATACATCTGTGCTTCGAATTTCAACGTCGTGCTTTACATCATCGCAATTGACTAACATTATATCTTGTCGAAATAAGTGATATTCTTAACCAGAAAATGAGCAATCAATAACAGCTGCAAACAAATTTGTACAGAGTCCATAATTTAAATAGCTTTTTCAATTGACGGTGACTATTATTGGGCTTTTTATTGCAAAGTAAATGCTTAAATGTTTGTAGAAGATAGAAGTATACAAATTCTTCTTGAGGATGACTAGCTGTTAGTCTGTAAATCAGTCTGTCCTTTTGTCTGTATAAATAGATCGGTCTCTTTAACAAATAAAGTTAGAAAAGTAAATTCGTCAACAATCAATCACGCAATTAAATACGTAAAACAAATTTTTTTCTCGATACTCATGCATAAATATCGTTTTTTATAAATATTAAAATGGGATAAATATTAAATTCAAACAATGGTATTTACTTTGCAATAAGTCATTTTAAAGCCTCAAAATTTCGCGCGGAGATATGCCGCTTAAGGACGACATAACGTCGCGCGGAAATATGCTGTTCTTATTTCCGTGGATTTATGTCGCACGAACTTGTGTATGTCGCTACCCCTTACTTTACATATATCGCGAAAATCTTACAAGGTGTTACCTCAGCTATAGGATGCTAAGTTATATAAGTTTAAGACGTTAAATGTCAAAAAAATTGTAAATTGGGATGACTGATGACCTTTCTAAACGTCGTTCAAACAAACATTTATTGGCTACGCCTACAGCCACCCTAATATGTAAAAACTGTAGCAGGTATTTTTTTAAAATTTAATTTTGATAGCAATAAGCTAGTAATAGTTTAATTAGTTTTTAACTATTGCTTAAAAGTCTGTTTAACTAACTTAGATACAACGTAATACAACTGCTTGTCTCAAGTCAGATAAAATATATATTCTTTTAAAATATATATTATTTTGTGTAAAAGTTTGTTGTTTACAAATAATGTTAATACAGAAATACTGTTGCATAACATACTACTACTTTAAAGTTCTTACTCTTAATATATCTGGATTTAATTTTTTTTGTTGGAACTACAGTAATTGTTACGCAATTTACCAAGTTTTATTGAAAAAGTAATGAATTGACCGAAGCCAACTTTAAAAGTATGTTTGAGTGTGTGTTTCGTTGCTGCTTCTGTTACGTCTACGTCTATGGCGAGAAGACATTATTATTTTCCAACTTCCGTGCCGGCACTTCCTATCCACTAAATCGTCGTGACGTAACTTTCAACGAAACTTTCATAATTTTGCCTACTTGAGTTAACAAATTGCATGGAGCAATCGTTTCCTATGAGCAAATCTTTTCTGCAAGGACGCCCCTCTTGCCAGTAAATTTGCCGTATCTTCGTTAGAGTAAAAACTTTGAATTCGATTATTCTGGTGGACATCTTAATTTTAATAGTTTTGCCACATAAATATTATATTCTAGCCTTAACCCTCGGATGCAACTTGAACAAAAATCAATCTGTATGTTGTTTATAAGATTTTTAGTTTTAAATCATAGCGTCTTTTAAAGTATGTACTTATAATATTTACAATGTGAAAATTATTGCATATTTTTATACTTGAAAAGAAAAAAGCTGCCAGTCAGTTTCCCCTGACCCTTCAAAAATTTGTAAAAACGGAATGATTTTGGTGGGAATACATGTATAACATACTAAAGAAATAACGACGACAATCTGAGTTTATAAAGACATGTCTGACTCTCTGTGTCAGAGACTCGAACAAAAGCTAGGCCCATTTTAGCGCATTTAAATAAAAGCTCTTAATTTTTTTTGTCCAAAAACTTTCAACTTAGATATTGTACCAAGAATATAAACAATCATTGAAAACAAAAACTGCGTTTTAGGCAAACTCCATTAACACTCTCAATCCAAATATACTTTTTACATTTCTTTTGCATATCAGGCGTTATTTCAGCCATATATGCCAATTAGGAAGAAATTACTTCTACTTCAAAGACTATTACTTCTTTATTATTTAAGAGTAATTCTGGTGCCATATTATCTATTTATTTTTGACCGCCAGCAGGTGTTAAAATCCTTTTATCATGTATAATCATGTACAATTACTCTACAACTACACTTATCGGTAGTACGACCATACTCTCCAAGTGAGAGCTCTGACAAAATGATTTTTTCAAGCAATAGCACATGTTGCTGCACAATCTTCTCTCTCTGAAACCAAGGTCAACTGGGTCTACTCGGACAATAAGCCCACGGAGCTAGATTCGTCAAGAGTATTCAGACACCAGAGCGCGATCTTACAGACGGATGTCCAGTGGTTTCAAGCTCAGGTTTTTGACTGACCCCTACCAGGCGTGAGACTCCAGTTCTAGTTCTGATGACAGATTTCCCAAACAAGTGAATAGAGTTTTTAGTCACTAAGTACTCTTGACGTTGCAGCACACTACAATGCAGGGTCGTGCAGCAAGCTATTATTGGTGCCTAGCTTCCCAGGAAGATTGGTATTGCTTTAGCAGGAACATACTTATCCTTATATAATCTGCCTCAATGAATGCGATGGTGTAAAGAAAAAATGTGAGTGCATATTAGAGCCACTTACAAAGAGCTTACAAATGGTGCAAGCCAACTCTTCTGAACTTTTCTTTATACCGGCTTCTTAGAAGTGTAGATGGACATGCTTGATGGAGGTCAAATTCCATCACATAGTCAGTAAGTTGGAAACAACATTCGTTGCGAAAGTCGTTGCTATATGCCTATTTCTTGACATCAAGTGAAAAAAGTATGATACTGACTACCAATCGATATTCGCAAGAGAGATGCTGAGAGCAATCTATAAACATGCTTGTATACAGAAACATCTCATATAAGTACACTTGTCAAAACTACAGCCCACGTCTGGGTGGGGGACGGTTGTCTTTTTAAAGCTGGGGATTGTCTTCTCGTCGTAAGATGAGATTCTGAATAACTTAATTATTAGGGCATATATACTATTATGTGTGCAGACGATCTGGCTATTGTAGCTACTGGAAATCGTGACAGCACTCAACACGGATCTCCCTTGATGAGATTAAGCGGAAAAATTGAAAAAGATACACCAGCCTTGTGGGCGTGTTATTGGTTCCAAAACCATCACGATGTGCTCCATGATAATTAGGGCAGTTGTATAAGCAAATGTAGTAGCTGCAATAACTCGTGAGCAAAAGCACTCGCTGCATGTCCATTGAAGAGTCTAGTATACTACGTCCACTATTACCCTTCTTAGAACTGAACATAGTAATGGGTAACAAGCGATATATGTAAATTATAAAGGGTTTAATTAAATACGTATCTGGCTGAGAGAGAATAGAATTCAGGGCCACGGAACTTTTTAAAATTCTGAATTCCCATCAAAGACCGTAGGGATTGAAATAATAGCAACACTTGTGAAAAAGTTCATAACATCAAGTTCTGCGCTAAGCTTATTGTATTGGCGGAACTGTCTTTAACAACTCTCAGCAAGTAAACAGTAATGAAATTGCAAACGAGCTTTCAGAGGAGGCTCAATCTGACCTCATACAAATCTTTGGTAAAGTAATAACCGAGGAATACTAATAACCACATTGGTATACAAGACTAGGACTAAGAAAGTTAAATAGACTGGCCACTCTTACATTAATAGGATGGGAACAGGTCTTTCTAGGACGAAAGTTATTCTTGTTATTCGTCATAACTTCGTTAAGTACAATCTTCCAGAACCGCGTCTTTCCCCAGCGCAGAGTTATCCAGGTATTATCTGTAGTGAGAAAACGTATCTGCATAGCATGTTTACAACTGCTGCACACATTCCAGATAATGCTGCTCTTTTCCATTATTAAAAAAAATGATTTTAGTAAGTATACCTTTATGAGATAAAAATTTGTTTTTTATTATTTTTTATAAAGTTTATTTATATAAGTTTTATAAATTTCATTATATACATTTTATAAGACAGTGTCCTGATAATGCAAAGCAAGAGTGTTGCTACGTTTCTTATCAACATCATAGAAAAACTGTGGGACTTCGTAATCGTAAAACTAATATCTGTTGTCTAATATTCCATTTATATTTTTGGTTACTGTTTAGCTAATAAGGTTTTTAATTAGCTGTTGCAAATAATACATACAATATTTTTAGCTTTTTTAAAGTTTTATTGCAGCTGACGAAACGATAGCAAGATTAGGCAATATTAGGGCATTAGCATCGAAAACGGCCGCTTGGGCGTGATTACAAGAACTAGACAACTAAAGCGGGCAGCGCCAACATATTATAAAATAAAAATGAGATATTTTAAGCTGCACCATTGACTATTGAATATGTTAACTTAAGCATCTAAATTAAGCGGCTGCGTAACCCGACAGTAACAATTTCGGATTTTACACTTTGCGCTTCGATTAGCAAACGTCTGTGTCAATATCTTGTGTATGAAAATATATACAGAGGGTCAACCAACACCTTTTTAAAACTTTTAGGCACTATATAAGCCAAACTAAGAAAGATATTTAAAATATTTAAATGTAGGTTGTTAGTTTATTGATTGAACTTATAAAATACTACTTTGATTATTTTTTCATATTTTCCTTAAAATTTCCAAACAATTTTAAACGCAAAAACTACTAAAAAGATGCCATTGCTTATTTCGACCAAAAACTTAACACCCGAATAATGATCCGTTATCTTTCCACGCCTTAAATTTTTTTGCGTAATTTTTAAATTTTTTATCGTGTGGATATTTTTTTGTTAAATGATTAAAACATTAAACATTTGAGCAACAAGAACTGGTTCGAAAATATTTTAAAGCGCACATTCGCGGAAAATCGGTGAGATGCTTGGTCTGAGTGATTTTACTGTGCAGAGCATCACATTCCGATATGTCCGCGAAAACAGAATGCTTGACAAGGGAAGAAATGCCCCCAATAACAGTCTGGAAAGTCTGGAAGAATCCCAAGCTATCGGCGCCAAAAGTGGCAAATGTCACCCAGAAACCATTCGCCGAGCTCTTCTTGTAAGTAATTTTCATGGCAGAAAAGCGCGTAAGCGCTATAAATCTGCTATGGAGCTTAATTTTTGTCTTTGAAAAACTGTAATATTTGGTGACGAGACCAAATTTAATATTTTTGGTTCGGATGGAGCTTCATTTATGTGGCGTAAGCTAAATACGGAGCTGGAAAATAAAAATTTGAAGGACATAGTTAAGCGCGGCAGCGTCATGGTATGGGCCTGTATGTCGGCTTCCGGTGTTGGAAAGCTAAATTTTATTGAGACAACTATCTTGAGGTCATGAATATAAATACTCTTGAGAATTTATGGGCTATCTAAGACCAGAACATTAGAAATCGTAACATTACTTGTAAAACCGATGAAAAAGCTGCTTTAATTGAAAAATAGTCCATAATCCCACCAGAAGTAACTACAAAACTGGAGGGCACACAGAATAATAAAACATTGTTTTTTGTCCATTATGTATATTTAATAATTTGGTTGAAATAAGCAGTGACCCTCTGTACATATTAGTTTTTAAAAAGCTTATAATATTATAAGTTGCTTGCGCAGTCCCAAGTGCCAAAACATTTTACTCGCACAATTTGAATAATACAGTCACGTGAGATAATTACAAAACTAAAATTGTTCTCTAATTTTCAATTGTCTGTTTTAGTTAAAAAGTGCACGGATAAAATTATCGTGTTTTTATTTATAATTAATTACATTAGTTTTGTGTATTTAAAAAAAAATCAAACGAATATATTATAAATTTGTTGTATAGCGCTTTAACGTGTATACTTGTAATAGATAAGTTTCAACAAACGACATATTTTAGTGATATGTTTTTCGAGGAAAATGATTAGTTCGAAGAGTTTGTTTCCTTTTATTTCTCTATTATACTAAAATGTCTTCCGTGTACTACTCCTGACATTATAATAAACAAGTTCAAGGTGCTGAGGTTAATATATTTAAGTAACATGACTCCACAAATATTTAGTCATTCTGTTATCGGCCGGCCCTGTTCAAAGAGATTGCTGGCGTCTATGTGTGTGGTGGCGACAAATTAATTGCATATAGTTCTGTGAATGGTCAATACTTAACAATATCAATAAGCATCTTACTGCGATATGGATATAGTAATCTATTGCCGGCTAAAATCATCGCATATTTAGTTTCAAAATTAAATTTACTGTTAAGCAGCTCACAGGAGATTTTGCCACGAAAGTTAAGTTCCTTAGCGAATTTTACGTGTACAGAGGCACCCATATGGAATTTTGATTATCAGTCGTTTCTGATCCCACCTTCTTCCAATATTGCAACTTATATGTAAAAGCTAATCAGATCAACTCCATAGATCACTTACTCCATTTATATTAACGATCATTATATAGTTGATGTCTCGTAGTCGCCATCTCTGTCTACGTCTCTGAGAAGAAGTACCAAAATTATATAGAGCTGCGTTATTTTTGTGCTATTTAAGCTAATTTACACAGACAATAGATAATGAAATTAACTTATTTTCGAAAATGTTGAATTCAATTCAGTCATTTCGTTTTTCTTTGAAAATATTCATTTGTTATTCCTCTTCATGAAAAACATGGCAAGTCTAATATAACTTACTAAAAGGGTATTGCAAATCTCTCTTCAATTCATCACAAATCCGTTACTTCGCCTCGGACGCATGGTTTTAAAAGGAATCGGTCAAATGGAATAGAGGTCTAAGTTTTAGGGATTATAACTAACTTATTCGTCAAATCCGGAAATACTGCACATGTATTTGGGGTCCGCAGTCCAATATTACTCAGGATCGGAATGAGTCCATTCAGGAGCAATTTCTGCTTTTGAAAATAATAATCTTAAAAGTATGAATGTGAGGTACCTCAAAGTCATGCACTTTTTTGTTTCGCGGAACGTTAAGCAACCAACTCTAAATGGATGTGCATTAGTCCAGCTATGTTTTACTGTCCTGTGTTCTTGTTAGTATTTGAAAAAAACTTTAACTTTTACTTTACACAAAAACCACTTAACCGTCACATATGAATGTAACTGGAGCTGCTGCTGAAACTTTAGCTAGCAAAGCCCACAATTTTTAGCGACAATATCAGGGCCAAGTCGACAGCTGTATTCTCATATGCGCTAGCAAGCACATTCACCACATAAATAATATATGTATGTGTTGATATGTATATATGTATACATCATATATATGGATATGTTTTTACACACGTCTATAAAAATGCAAATACAGACTTTCAAGACAGACATTTATAGCCTGTACATTTTTCGCTGAGTAGCAACCAATCAAGGAAGAAAGGCTCATGGCTGATATGTCTGACCTCGATCCTGGTTATCGTTTGGCCCTTTTTATGCTGGCTCTCGGCTAAAATATTAATCTAACTACTTTTCTTGGATTGGGCGCCTCTTATTTGGGGAACCAAATTAAATTTTTGTCGAATGAAGAAAGATTCATTTTTGGCAGAGCTATGACAAATACAGTTCGTCCATGAAGCTACATGGTAGCGGTGTAATAGAATTGCTTGTTCTGAGTTATAAAGGGTTATGAACTTCTTTTGTTTGACTGGCTGGTCAAGTTCAGGCATATTTAATTTAATTATATTGCTGGGCAAACTGATATGAAATATTTGTATTTTCCTAAATACTTCTCTTAGATAATCGATTAATTATGCTGCTCTGCTCTGCACTTATGTAGATCCAAGCTGTCGTCATGCTTTTCTTTTGTGTTTTTATTGTACTAGATCATTATACTAACCTCTACCTTTGTTCTTCTTTATCTTTAAAAATGTATAAATGCATCTATCTAGGTCGGTTATACCTATATAATTTTTTTATTTATAGAATAAAATAGTGTTAAGTTTTTATGTTTTTATTTTTGGATATTGCAGGAAAATATATATTTAATACCTACCTGCGCTAGACAAGGTATTTTTTATTAATTGACGATATTCATAATTCCTTCGAACTTATTAGAGTAAATTGTCTTAGGGTTTTTTACACTATATAGTATTTTCTGTGAAATGTAGAGTTAAGACAATAACACCCTATGGAACTCTATTGTATAGCACCTACTGTACAATTTTCTCTACAGCATAAAGAGATTCGGTAGAACTCTACAGTTGCTCAGATGCATCTCAGAGGTGCATCCAAAAAGCTAAATAGAATGATTCTCCCATAGAGCATTCTGATACTTTGAATATAGTATAAAAGAATATCTATGCCAAAATCAAACAACTTTATAAGCAATCAATTCGATGAGTTTGTGTGGTAAATTACCAATTTAACTCCTATACATATATATACATATGTATATTGCACAGATCAGTATTTCTGGAAGTATATTTTATAGGTTATGCTGATGTAAGCCCCATTTAAGACTGGCCGCTAAAAAAAACCTGTGCTTCAACTTTTTTAAGCAAACTCTTATAGTTTGGACGTGATGCGATTAAATTGTAACAAACTGGGAAATGAATTACAGTGCACAAATCTTAAAGTGCACTGAGATGAGTGAATATGAGAATATGAATATGACAGAATTTATGTGTGCCCAATAATATGTCTGATACGTGAACGTGAACGGGTTGTGCTTATAGCCCCTTTGAAAACTTGGCACATTTTTCATTATGCAGTAAATGAGTTTGATTGTAATTGCACTTTTAGTTGAGCACTTTAAATTAAATTAATTAAAATTACAGTCTGTCTATCATTTAATCATGGAAATCATTGCATTCTGTACGGTTGCTGTTTTTACAGCTCTTAGTTTACTTAAATTTAATGGTGCTACAAAAAGATATGCTAACAATTTAATTAAAATTGCGTTCAACAGGCAAAAACAAAAAGTCCAACTAGTTCCCACAGACCTCCGCACACATCACAAATATATTGCACCTAGTCTGCCATTGAAACTGCACTATGTCCTTCAAAATCATTACCTTTCAGTTCTTGTGCTTCTTCCCATTGGTGGCCTGCAAAGTGCAGTGCAAACACTTAACGCATGTGCCGCATTGGCGCCCGCCGATGGTCAAAAAAAAGTTCATTTGACTTTATGGACAAGTGATTTTACAATTTAAAATGTAAACTACCCAGGACCAGCCAAGACTGCGTTAATAGGCTTAAAAGCAATGGGGTAAAAAGCTTTGGCTTGCACGTTATGAATTGAACAAGCGATACGTTCTTATAAATCCTAGAAAGCTAACAATATAAAACCGAACAACCAAGGATACATGTGGACTTCTTCTTGTTTTTTATGATGTGATGTGACAAATACACATAAAATGTGCTGTTTCTAAAAATAGCAGAATTTATTTTAAATTTAAAAAACAAAAACCAACCGAATGTATTCTAGTCATAAATTTACATTTTCTAATATTAATATAGTTGATATTTAGTTGAATAACAAAGGGTACCCTATAAATGAGCGGAACAAAACAAACTCAAAGCTTCTAACTGCTTTGATCGACATAATCATACAAACAGATGGAAATGTCCCCTAGGCTATTAATTCTGAACAAAAATATACATATATACATATATACATATAATATATCAAAGTAGTTTTATAGACATGAAAGAAACCATTTTACCTTTTTTGACTATTGCATAAGAAGGCGTATGAAATTCTTTATCAGATGGATACTATCTCCCTATCAGATTTCTTCCAATGCGGCTTTTGAGTTTTGCTAACTATTGTAAGAGCGACTAGAAGGTAAACATAAACTGTAAACAAAACATTCGCCATGTTGGTAGGCTTTAAAGCAAAACTCACCACGAGTTGAAGAGTAAAACATTGCACGGGAAGTGGCGAAAGCGTTGAGCATTTTACAACGTTGGTTTCGCCTGTGTTAAGTGTAAGAAACTGTTGCATAGAAGCAGGCGACGATGACAACTTTCCTATGCCGGGAGCATCGCCAATGGACACAATAAGTGGCACACAGCCAACAGCAGCTTGTCATAGGCCACGAGCATAACACGAGCGTACCCGTAAGTAATCGTGAACCCGACACGAGGCAGCACGACGATTCAAAGTGCCGAATAGGCTGTCTCAAATCGGTTGCGAGGCCCATCCAAGCAACAGTTTTGTTTGAAACGTCAACACATAAGGTCATCATGACCCTGCGCGAATTTGTCCTGTCGTGGGTAAATTTACGTCGTGTGTAAATAGTTACAAGAGATTGCTCGGACTCTACTTGCAAGTGCAACTTGGTTTGCTTAAATGCAAAAAAAAACATTTTATTAGAACATTGAAATTTTAAATGAAATTAGTCAAACACAATTCAAAAATTTAAATATGGTTTTGTGTGTTACTGGAAACGTTTAATTTAATATATTGGTATGTTTTGTCTGTTTGATTAATTCACGTATTTGAAATAACGTCAAAATGTCTTTAAATTAAACCAAAACTAAACTCAGGAGCTCAGCTGGCGCAAATAGTACCCATTACAAACATTCTGGCAAGTGCAAAGACACAAACACACACGGTCTGCAGAGAACAGCAACATTTTACACACAATATTGGGAGGTTGGTAGAAGCGATTTAACGAATTCCCTTAAGAAGCAACGAGCAACAAGCGCTTGTATTTATGCGCTTAAGCGCAGAGGAAACAAAAAAGGCAAAGCGAGGCATTTTTGACTAACCGTTTTTCGATTGCAATTTAAGTGCCAGGATCTAGCAACGGAAGCGGAAGTGCATTTAAACGCGTAATTATTTAGAAATAGACTTGAAAAACTATAAATAAAATGCAAACGCGATTTGACAAATTTTATGTTATTTATGTTGCACCGACATGACACGAAAAAAGCCAAAGATGAAATACGCTTGCCAAAATGAACAACGATTTATGTTAAAACGCCAAATTTTAACCGATTGTTCCAATGAAGCTATCTATGTATAATGTGCTCCGCTGTTGATGGCATTGTTTTGATATATTAGATTTGATAATAATCAAAAATATATTCACTTTAGAAGATCTGTGACATTTCTTTCTATGCGTTACAAGTTTTAGGTTAGAATATCATTTTAAATTGAATGTTCTCTGGATGTCCAACCAGATAAAATGTAATAAGGATTTAAAAATGTGCTTTCGTCTTACAAATATGATTGAGTTTAGGAACGAGAAATACATTTTTTATACGACTTTTGAAGATATAAAATTAGTGAACTTAATTAATATTTTGTAAGTTTTTAATAATATATTTTTTGACGTGTAATATCAAAATCGTTAAATACAAAACGTAGTACTACGTGCAAAAAACGACACGGCAATGCCAAATTTTATAACGAAAGCTTGAAAACGGAGACGCGAGTTTAGATTAATACTGAGATTGCAAAGTTATAATAATAATTCTAGTCAGATGCAAAGAAAATTTGACTTTTTTCAGTACCACTGAAAAAATTTGCATTTCTATAGGCAGAGGAACAAATGCATCTTACATTAAAACTGATAAACTAAGATCATGTTATTAGGGATTGCAACGTATTGCAACAACTGCTTTTTAAATTATAAATTATTTGCCGCTGGGGTAGAAGTTGTGCACTTGTATGCCAAAATTGGCCTGTAAATTGAAATCATAAACATCCTTATCTTCACACTTACGTCAAAAGTGTACTTCAGTCAACCAATTTGGATTGGATTAATTCCATTTTTAACAACTTAATTTAAAGTATTGCCTGCTCAATCAATTGAAGCAGATTTCGGGTAATAAATTTGGGAACTTTTACGTTTACGTTTACGCAGGTTTAACATTATTAACTTCCAATCATCGAATATCATCCCTCGCATTAGTCTAATCGTCTTCATATGTGACGCAATTAAAATGAAAACGTGTTTCTTTATTATCGCGAAAGCTGTCAGCCCAAATCGCTTTGTAATACTTATTTCTATCGCAATAAATTACTTAAAGGCGAAAAAACTTATTTATATACATTACTTATCACTTAAACTGACTCACCTAAGCGGACTTCGAAATGCAATTTTTAACCTATTGGGCTGGACTAGTCGAAACTCTTTTAAATGTCGATATACTTATGCGCACATGAAGTAGCTTAAATTATCTTAGCTCGATAATTGACAGGCTTGAAAAGTGCAGTTTTTTTGACAAGTTGAAAATCAAAATTACCTGATAAAATATTGTACATTGAAATCAGTTTTAATTTTAGTCTTTACGTATACTTTTAAAAATCTGTTATAATATTTCGCTTTAAACGAGATCTATACCGATCCTTAAGATATTGCTTTTGTTGTTATGAAATGTACAAACTTTTTAAATAATGTGCCTTGTAAGATATGCAAGTGTAAGTGGGTAAAAACATTTAGATAAAAAATATTTACGCCGTTTAAAAAGTTATGCATTCAAAAATGTGTGTCTTCAAGATTCGTCGAATGCTGCCTAATTCAAAGCAGTTCGATAAATTGTTATTAAATATTATGAAGAAATTACATGTTAAACAACTTTCCAATATATGATGGAAATCTTTTAGGATATCGTTGGAACAGTTTTTTAAAACTACAAATTAATTGAGTTAAAAAATGTGCACTAAAAAATTGGCTTTTTTATTTTAAAAATGTGAAAAGTAATAAAACGTTTGTTATACGAATCTGTTCGGGCTTCAAGATTGAAATATGTACCTGGCCATGGCTTATGTAAAAAAATATATTATTACATATATGTATTTAACTTACACAGTACATTAGGCAAATCTACATCTACATATTTATTTATATATCTTTTCTAAAAATCCATTTATATATATATATATATATATATATATATATATATA
>SCDZ01000997.1:0-16504 GCA_004143845.1 Drosophila lacertosa | reverse complement strand
TCAGCGCTAGCTCTCGCGGAAGAAGTTGAGTCAAATCATGAAAGGTCCGCATTCGCGGCTAATTTCGCACGAAGTCTAGAAGACAAAGAGCGCAAGCCGCATGCAAAAGCGCAGAGCCGCCAACAGGAGAGGTATTCGCAACAAGCCGAAACACAAGCTAGCGGTTCAAAGAATCCGCACTTTAGCAGGCAGAGCAAAGCCCCGGGGCAGACCGACCAGCGAAGCAGCATGCAGCACAATAATAATGGTGCACAAGTGCCCATGGAGGTTGATCCTTTCTTCTCAAGTGTCTTACAGCCCACTCAGGCCCCTGCTTACATGAATAGGAAGCACGCCGCATCTGACCGCACAGGCGGTCAGAGAAAACAGCAGAGGGTGAATCACGTCACGCAAAACGCGGAGGCGTATGCTGATGCCACCCCCAGCGCAACGGCGCAGTAGGCCTTGAACTGCTGACGCAGGCAGCGGCTTCGCTTTGTCTAGCTTCAAGACATCTTAAGTGGGGTACAGAGATCGAAAAAAGCACCTTCCACACCCAAGTTAATTAAAAGTTCCTCCTTGAAAATTCTAAAGACCAAACAAAAGGCTTTTGCAGACCCAGATGATGTGTTGACGTATAACACATCAGTCGAAGCTACCATTAGGACCACAGATAAGCAACCGATCTATCCCAAGCTTTACCTAAATCCAAAGAAATCAAAGACCTGCTAAAGAATGATATAATTCAAAAGTCCACGTCTTTCAACAATAACCCAATATGGGTAGTAGACAGGAAGATGTCGAAGACGTAATCATTTTTTCAGAAGACGAGAAGTCCCACATTAAACATATGGATTGGGTTTTAAGAAGCTTGCACGAAGCAAACATGGGGGTCTCCGTCGAGAAGTCACGTATTTTTAAGAAAAGCGTGAGCTTTCTGGGATTCATACTCACCAGCAATGGTGGCATGACAGATCCAGAAAAGGTTAAGGCAATACAAGAGTTTCCATAACCTAAAACGAGATCAGATCATTTCTAGGCCTAGCAAGCTATTACAGATGTTTCATTAAGGACTTCGCTGCAAAAGCAAGACCCATCTCGAATATCTTAAAGGGCGAAAATGGAACAGTCAGTAAACACAGGTATAGAAACATTAAAATTCAATTCTCTGAAGTGCAACAACAGGCGTTTCAGAAATTGCGTAATATTTTGACATCTAAAGATGTCATGCTCCCGACTATAAGAAGCCATTTGATCTAACGACCGATGCTTCGGGTCACGGCATAGGTGTAGTTTTGTCTCAAGAAGGTCGTCCAATAACAATGATTTCGAGAACATTGAAAGACTGTGAGGTTAATTACGCAACGAATGATAGAGAGCTGTTGGCCATTGTATGGTCACTTCTATGGGGTGAAAGACATTAACATCTTCACTGATCATCAGCCCTTGACCTTCGCAGTTTCGGAAACCAATCCAAATGCGAAGATCAAAAGGTGGAAAACACGCATTGATGAGTCAAAGGCGCGCCTCTTCTACAAACTTGGCAAGGACAATCTGGTTGCAGATGCCTTGTCGAGGCAACAGCTCAACGCTGTAGATGAACAAGCGGTGGATTCCTGCGCAGCAACGATCCACAGCGAGGTTTCTCTCACCAACACCATTGAGACAACAGACAAACCTTTGAACTGTTTCCAAAACCAAATAGTGCTGGAAGAGGCTCACTTTCCATTAAAACGCAGTTTTAATCTGTTTGGAAATAAGAAACGTTTTTTGATCAACTACACTTTTAGAGAGTCTCTGTTAGACGAACTAGAGGATGTAGTCAAAGCCAAGGGCGTTAATACATTCCACTGTGATTTGCACACACTCGCAATGATACAGGATAAAGTAGTCCGAAGATTCCCAGCTACCAAGTTTTGTCACTGCAAAAAACGTGTAGTCGACATATTTGAAGTTGGGGAAAGAAGGGAAGTTCTCACCGCAGAACATAACAGAACCCATAGGTCGGCTCAAGAATATGTGAAACAGGTGCTTTCTGAGTACTATTTCCCGAAAATGGCAAAACAAGCTAACGAAATCGCACAGAATTGCAAAACGTGCGCTAGAGCCAAGTACGATAGACACCCGAGAAAACAGGAGATTGGCGAGACTCCAGAGCCAGAGAAAATGCTTCGTGACACCACAGGGTCTTTGAAGTGGGTGAAAAAGTGCTGGTCAAGCCAACCGCAGGCTCGGCAACAAACTCACGCCCTTATGCGAAGAGCGAGCCGTGGAAGCGGACTTGGGGACAACGGTTCTTTCTTAGATGGAGGGTGGTTCACAAGGACAACCTAAGGTAACTCCCTTGTTTTTCTCATTTTTTACACCTTAAATATAAATTAAATAACTGCCAACAATAGACAATTAGAAAAAAATACTAGAGTTCAGGATCAGCTTAACCAGTTAACGGTCACTGTCAATAAAATTCTCAAGTTGGCCAAAGACTCACATGTTGACACTGGCCATCTATTTAAAATATTACTAGCTAGAAATAGAATGGTGATGATGGAATTGCAAAATTTAATGCTTGCTTTTACTCTTGGGAAGGCTAACATTGTTAGCCCAAACCATTTAGATCACTCAGATTTGAAATCAATTTGGCCAGAAGAACCCACTAACACTCCCATAAGGGATCTTATGTCCGTTACGTCCGCTAAAGTTCTTCAATCTATTAACACTATACACTTTATAATTAAATTCCCAAAGATTAAAATGCTTGCAGAAAAATCACAATTTATCCTGTCATTCACAAGAATCTTATATTGCGGTTGTTTGACAACGTCATAGCCGAATGCGATGGAGAAACCCACACGCTGCAGGGTTGCAGCGCTTCACCTGGACCCTCATTTTGTCGCCTGGCATAATAGAGTTCATGTGCTAAAGAACTCCAAGCAGGTGGCACGGCACACTGCGATATCCAGCCGTGCAATCTGGAGATAATCACCCAAGTAGATGACGGCCAAGATGTCCTCAGCCTCAGAAGTTCAAGGAAGACGCCGAAACTGATCAATGTTAAGTCTGCGAAGCAGCTACGAGAAGTCGTCGCCGGGATTGGGTCGGCCGAGTGCGGCCTTACACTTGAAGGGGGAGCAGCTAACACATAACACTAACATAACATGAACAGCCCTCGCGATTGCGGCACTAAATACTCTGTATCAGCGCGCTATAGCTGCAATGGTCAGCGGTGGTAATTGGACACTTTTGTTTTGCAGCAAGAGCTTCCGCTATTGCCTATGATTTTGCTAAGTCGGCTTGCCGACCATGACATTGTGGCGTGATGCGAGTTTTAGCTTAGGTTAAGTGAAATATTCTTTGTATCAATAAAATCAGTTTTGCATACAGCGCTCCACAGATAAGTCGCTTAAATAAGTCTTTACTCCGGTACTTAGCCTTTAAAAAACTTTGTTTCATTGGCTGAGCCCGAGGCCAGCAATTAGGGGTATAGTTTACCCCTCAACATAAATCCTTAGTGAAAAGGACTAATTTATATATAACATTGTCCAAAATGCAAAAAAAAAGATAAACTTATTTAAATATTTTCCATATTTTTATTGAGTTTAAGATTTTATACCCAAATTAAAACGTATTTAATCATATTCATTCCAAATATTATACAGAACATGTTACCATTCAACCTATTTAAATACTAAACATACATTTCGTTAAAAAATGTAAATGATTATTCCGAGTCAATACAAATACTCTTAACGATTACAAAATTTGTTATGAGATTTTTTTATCATAATTCAAAAACCGATTTTTTTTTAAATATTTATGCCGGCCTTCGACGCTTGTCCTTTATAGCGTTTAATATAAATCTCTTCAGGGTCATATTTTGCTTGCAATTCCTTCCATTCTTCTGCTTTATTATCGATTATATAACGTATAACTTTGTCAGTGTTCTGTTTCTGTTTTTCACTGCATTTGCTACATTCTGTTTTTAACGCATCGGGTAATGATTTTTTAAGTTCTCGACCTTCAGGAGTGCACTTTCCAGTATCAATAAGACATTTAAAGTAATTAGTAAAAAGCCGATCAGATTTTAATATTTCATCTACATCAATATTATCATATTTTGTAGTATATTTTTCCTCGCCAGTAACATATACTACCGACAAGATCATTATAAGAAAATATGACTTCATTTTGAATAAGCCTATAAGGAAAACAAGATTTTTAAAATATTATTTCAATAAAATTAAACTTAAGAAGAGATAGGGAAAACAATATTGTTCGGGTGTGCGGCAATAATGTATGAATTATATATACATATAATGAAGAAGTAATTATAAGCTGTATTTAGGAAAAAGGTTCTTCTGAAAACTTTTTCGATAGAAAGTATTTTTTTTAACCTACGTATATCATAAAATAATGTGAACTTAGAGAATATATTATTTTACTTTAAATTTAACTAAAAATTCCTATATATATATATATATATATATATATATCACCAAACGCAGTACCATGAAGCCAATTAACCCCTTTTAAGAAGTAAAAAAATACAAAATAATAAAATCTTAACAAATACAAATAGTTTACGAATAACAAGTTTCAATAATCAGAGAGGTTAAATAAATATGCATACAGTGCATTAAAATTTATATGTTTACATATTCACATGTACACACTTATTTAGTAGTTAGCGTAAATTTAGATCAAGGTAGTCAATTTACTTTTGAGTAACTGTTTAATATGCAGACTTTTGAAGTAAACCGTAGACTGTAAACTTTATAGTAGATATTTGTATAATTGTGTGTTCACACATGTTTGCACATTATAAACATATAACAATCATATTATCAAGAAACTAATTAATATTCAAATAAAGCCTTTTGTGTGTCACTCTTACTATTATTTAAAAAATTGGTAGCAGCACCACACAAGTTGTCGATTAACGAAACAACTTTAACGAACTGACGACGATTTCAATGAAGTTGGCTTTTATACTTGCTTAATGGTATATATATATATATATATAGTATATATATTACACACACACACACACATATATATATATATATATTTATATATATATACAAATTAGTATACACATACGTGTAAGCTTTTCGATGAACTTTGATGCTTTAGACTTTAAAATGTAAGGCCGTCTCGCTTGAAAGTCTAATTGGTGTTGTAGTAGTGTTGCATTATTAAGTTAGTATTGGAAATTTATCTTACATATAAATTGTACATGATGTGCAATTAAAAATATTAATATACTTAGTATAACAATGTTTTTCACTAACTTGACTAATTCATACAATACAATACATATTTGTGCAAAAGTGATGCACAATTAAGCTAAGCTTATTACATCATTTAGTAAGAAAGTATTCAAATAGAAAATGCCTATAATTGAACTAATCAAAAAAGTAAATTCTTTGAATTATACTCATTCTATTATTAACAAGATCTAAAGTTTAATAAAATATGTAATTTGCCTAGACTAAGCAGATTTGTATTGTTATACCCTTAACAAAACACCATAATTTCAGCAAGCACACGCACACAGTGCATTTCAATCAAAAACATAGCAACTTATAAAAACAATTTGGTATAATTTGTTATTTCCAGCAGCAGCTAGACATTGTTACATGTATGCATGTACACCTTCATATTTTATGAGTTTTGTCTTGAGAAAATAAACAGATGGTATGGACCTATCTGGTCGTATCTGGATTAAAATAGTGTTGAAATTTTTATTGTCCTTTTTGCTGCTACTCTGTACGTGTGCTTGTGTGTATGGCATTGTTTTAATGATAACTAAGTTAAGAGTCTCTCACACATATTTTACATTTTTTACTAGGTTATGGATATTTCCTAAATGAGTTATTTCTCTTATTTTATTATTTTTTTACAGCAACAAAAATGCAACCGTAAGTTTTGTCAAAGCCTTGGATAACTTATCAAACAAGCGTTTATACCTTTTTTCGACATTATACAGTATATGCGACGGACCGTCAAAGCCACCTTCTCCGCGTTCAACGTCTACACACACAATATATTTTCCTTGTTACTTGCGTACTATTTATGGCTTCAACTCTGCAAGTGTGTACCGCAAACCGACCAGTACAAATAGTAATCTCCAATAGTAAAACTCCATTTAATCTTTCGTTTATCATAGCTAATTGTAAGATGCAATAATGGAAATTGACTTGAATTTGCTGTTAGTTACAGTTCTATTTCTAAACAATTGATTTTCACAACGAAGCATTGAACTATCGGTGTAGTCTCTTTCTTTAACTCAAAATTGAAATGTTCACTTACCGGCGTTATTACTGGAGTCCGCGCATTGATCCTTTAGTCTGTTGTTTTTCGACTCTGAATATGTTCTATGCAGTATCTGTAACTTTAAATACATGCCAAACATGAATATCTTAACTTGAACAATGGCCACTTTATGTATGTATTTATCATGTCCGCCAGGAAGATAGAAAATCGATTAAAAGCTAGATAAATTCACTTTTTGCAGTCAAAGCAATTCATAACTGATAACTACAATTTAATATTTACAAGAGGCGCAACAAATTTTAAGTGCATAATGTTACTAATTGTTCTTGAATAACTGTAGTTAATTAATAGGCCGAGTAATACCCAAAGACGCAAACTTTTTTCTGTTATTGAAACTTCTTTTGGTTTGAATTTCATTTAGGTCCACGACCATTGGAATATTAAAGTTTTCTATAATTACGTTTTTTTCTCTTTCGCCTTGTCCTAAGTTGCCTTAAGTCATCTGTTATGCTATGTTTTATGTATTGGTATGTTTTGTTTTATCTGAAGTTAATCATATTTAGTGAGTTTAAGCTTAAAAATAATAAAGGTTGTTCATAATAAGTTCTTAAATATTTGTTAGACCATATAATAGTTAATAAATCTTATTCAATTCTTAGCAATAAAGTCTACTGTATTTACGTTTATCGTCTTAGATAAGAAACAGCTTATATTATTTATGTATAACAGAACCGTGCCTAATGTAAAGATGCTTGTGCTTTTGTGATTTATATTTGTTATACCTTGATTTGATTTGATTGACACAATCGATACACTGGATCACTATTAATAAGAAAATTATTACCATGTGGCGTTATTGCATTAGAGCGCAACAGCACTGTACTTTAGGCAACGGCACCGGACTAGTTCTCTATAATATTTAATGGCTAAGCTACTGATATTACTTTTTAACGTTGCATAAATAATATTCTTCAACCACTCTTAAACAAAAATTATTTTGGTTTATGCAGATGAAAAGGGAATAAAGACCAATTACAAGATATAGTATAAAGTCCGTTCCCAAGCAAACCTAAAGAAATCAAATGTTTCCTAGTATTCAAAGAATATTATAGAACAATTACACCCAACTTGCCCACATTGCTTAGCCTTTAACTAGGTGTTTGAAAAAGGAATCTAAAATTTTGTGTCTATTTTAGATTAATTTTTCAAACACCTAGTAGTAGTAATAGTCAGATTACATAAAATCAATCTAAAAGCTTAAGTCTGAAGACCGAATTTTAAGAATACCTAGTTTTGAAAGAAAGTTCGTACTTACTACAGACGCGAGAAACGCGGCTTTAGGAGCTGCGCTCTCACGAGATGGACACCCCATTAGCTTCATAAGCGTGAAATTAACTACAGTGCCACGGAAAAACTTTTCGCATGAATTACATTAAGGGTAAGGGAAACAATGTCGCCGACGCCGTTTCCAGAACGTCGAGAAAAAAGGATCCAGAATTGCAATAGAACAAGCGTTTTTTTTTTGAAAATTTGAATTATATTTTCCAAAGGTTACATAAAAATACAACAAGAGTGCATAAAAAAACAAATTACACACATCTCGTAGAATATGACAATAGAAACAGCAAAACGAAATTTACTGGACCATTTCTGAACTAAAAATAGCTTTTTATAGTGATGTGGAATGACACAAGGCGCATATAAAGAAATTATTCATTTAAATTGCACCAAAATTGACCGAAACCTCGTCATATATAGTTAGTTCTAGAAGTAGTACAAAGTTAGTAAGTTTGTAATTGAACATATAAGTTAACAACACATAAACTAAACAGAAATATCGATAGACAAGTGTTTCGGCATACGCTACGCTTGATCCAATTCAACAGCGTTGACTGCACGCTGTTCCAGGAAAACATTGTAGCGAACGTAATTCACTGAAAGCTTCGCTTCTACGGCTGCTCTGCTCACAGAACATAGAGAGTTTAGGGCATAAAGATAATTTGTAAATTTTGACTTAAACAGTTCCAACCAAGCGCAAGTCTTATTTGATTGCGGTAAATAAAACATTAATCATATAAAATAACATACGATTTATTAATTGGCGCCCGAGCAAGAACCGATCGTCGGTACTAAAAAAACAAAGCGTTTAGTAAAGTACGCGTAAGTGGTCTAAAAAAGTGAACACTCGACAGAACAAAACTATTTTCTAAGTGCATTCAAGAAAAGGCGTCTCGACAGAACAAAACTATTTTCTAAGTGCATCAAAAGTAAACGTCACAACTGAGCAAAACAGCTCTAAGTGCGTAGGCAACCCGGTTGGAAAATAAATAATACGACATGGCAAAACGTCCTTGAATGTGTTACGCGGTTTAGTGTGAAGACTACCGCCCTTCCCAGCCCGGTACATAAAAACCAATAATAACAAAACGCAAAATTAGTTTGCGCTACGTGACTGCAAGCTTTGTAGTATCCAACTGCAGAGCACATTCGCGGCGTATGGACAACGGAACCCGAGTAGGGGTTCAGCAAGGATTACCAAAAAGGAGGAACTCCACGCCCACCTTAGCACTGTAAGATAAATCTAAGTATTCAAACGAAACCAAATTCAAAACAAAATAAGTTTATCAAGAAAGTGACAATTTCTGGCCAGCGTAAGCACACACATAATATTCAAATTTAAAGCCACATCTTAATAATGGCAAAACCACACATAAATACATAGAAAACAAAACCAAGCACAGTCAACTATTTAAAGTGGCATATACTTAATTTAACAGTGTAATTAAAAAAATGGTTTCTATATCTGTATTTATATACATTTTTATATTTCATTTCTCCGATTTATTTTTACAATAAAACTAAAACAGATGAACATATTTTATAAGTAACACAAATTAATGGCACACCCGAACAACCTAATTAGACCACCCGCACTAAACGAGACAGACTATCAAAGAACACAGCAATGACAGTTACAAAGACAGGTAAAACATCTACAGATTATAAATATAATAATAGAGGGAATTATCCAAGAAGTACTCGCTGCTGCTGTCGGTCAAATCTTAGCTCAACAATTTCCAGCTTCATCTTGGCAATATACCGCTCCTAATGGTTTCTCCAAGTAGTAGACCAAGTCATGGCTCCTGAACTTCCTAGAATGTAGAATCTCAGTTGACCACGTTAGTATAAGAAGCCATGCATCATCCCGCTTGTTGGGAATTAAAGAGGATAGCATAACATTTGTGCCTAAAACTGGAAAACTAAACCATCCGTTCAAGGTACGCTGCAACGAAAGTACAGCAGAGAAATTTCAGAAATCTAAACTTAAAAACCATACCAGCACCAATAACTTTAATTTATAAGCAGGCAGCAACCATCACCTCAACCTAGACCGCAACAATACAAACACCCATTCTTCGGACAGCAATATCCAGTCATATCACAATATCAGGCAATAACAGAAAAACTTCAACATCGAAAGTAACGAGGACAATAATAACAATCAAGACCGCCTACAGGCCATGACAACTTTCAAAACAACAAGTGACCTCGAAGAAACAACCGAAGGGTATCAAGGCCAGATAGAATATGACTCTCCTACTGATAACCAATAACCAGAATACACTGACTTAAATTTGTTGGATTAATTCGTTCCTCATTGCCTTATTTCGATGAGAGATTGAGGTACGGACAAATTTTGAAAATTGTATTCGACACGGTCCAACCGTTATTAGCCACTACAAATTCAGTTCAAAAAATATTTACACTAACCAAACCACAATAAAAATGAAATTGCACTATTAACGTGACTGCAGAAATGCGCACCAGTTTATAAACTCCCGCTTATTCTAAATTTAATCAATGTCCCATGTATCTTAAAGACGAAGAAAATAAACAAATTTCACAATTACTAAAAGACGGAACTATTCGCCCATATAACTGAACTGTGTAGGTTGTACCCGAAAAATAAGCCGCTTCAAATGAAAAAAAAATATATGGTTGTAGTTAACTACAGGAAACTGAAAAAGGTGACAATAGCTGATAAATATGTATTCCCTGATATTAAGGAAGTACTGCCCCAATTGGGGAACAACAATTTTTTTTGGTGATCGATCTCCAAATTAAATTAAAAAAGTCAGACGTAGAAATATTTAGCAATGATGAGGAATCACGCCTCAGAAATATCGAATCCATATTCAAACCATTACAAAAAGCCATTTTTAAATGTCAACCAGATAAGTGTGTATTTTTCAAGACCTGAGTAGAATTCTTGGGCTTTGTCATTTCCGACAAAGGTATAGAAACTAACCCCGATAAAGCGTTGGCCATAGCCAAATACCCATATCCAAAAACAGAACGCGATTTACAAGCTTCCTTAGGTCTCTCACTAAACCACATATGCATCTTATTTATCAATAGGTACTATCTCAAAATAATCAACCAATCTCATTTATATCTAAAAGCTTTTGGAAAGCAAAAGAATCGAAAAATAAATCCTAAGTATAGTATGGACCCAAAGTAAAAAACTTCACTGACCACCAACCTCTTACCCATTCACGAAATAGTTGGAACGGCAATACCAGAATTAAAAGATGAAAGGCACACTTGAGCAATTTGACTATGAACTGTTATATGAACCTGGAAAGATTACATTGTAGCAGATGCTTTGTCACGGATAAGGAAGTCAAATTACAAAAGTGCAGTCGGTACCCAACATAGTGACAAGTCTTTTAGCCATATTCTAATATCAAGCACGAAAGTTTCAGCTAATGCTTTCAAAAACCAAATTTTCATCCTCAGGAACTATCTCAACCCCTCGGTTATTAATGAAATTAACAGAATTATAGAAGACATAATGGGAAAAATACAATAATTCTACACTACACATTTCAATTTAATGCGGCAAGAAGAAGAAATGCGCAAAGCACATAATAGAGCCCATCAAAATTCCTCAAAAAACAAAATCCATCTGTCCGAATCGTTTATTTTCCGAAAAGGAGAAAAAAAAATGTTTTAATGAAACAAAACACTACTTGCAAGGTACAGAAGATTAAAAGAAACAGCGATTCCGGTATATCCAGGCCAATTAATTAATTTACACATATATTCAACAGACGGAAAATTAGTCCTAACGGCCATTGAAAAATTTTCTAAATTAGCTCAACGCAAAGTTATAGAATCTAATTTTTCTGAATATATCCGATCTGAAACTTGACGTCCCCAAGTACCTTGTCATGGATAATACAATATCCTTAAGCTACGCTTCAATGAAATTTATGCTCATAGACCAACCCAAAATTGAAATATACAGTACCCCCTACAAAAGCACAGTCAATGGTCAAATCAAAATATTTCATTGAAAACTTTTAGAGATAGTGCGTGTCTACCGACTTCGAACAGAACGAAAAGACTCGACTGGATATCATTAACTGATTTAAAGAAAAACTGACTGCTGACTTAGAACACCAAAGCGAAAATAAGAAACCCTTGAAAACATTCAAACCAGTTTAGGACTAAAGATGTCGCCAACAAACAAAAAAGAAATTGTGATGGAAAATCACGAAACAACTATCATTACAATAGTAGGACGAACACTACAAAAGAGTAACAAAAATATCTAATTGCAGACTACTGATATAGGCTATAACCGTTACGAATGGACCAATAGACATAACCAACTGTACAGGCTAACAAAGAGCAACCGTCATTGACCCTAATCAAATAGAAACATCACTAAACAACAACTTATTTAGCAGACTTTATCCTAAATCTAAATCCTTTACATCATGATATAGACCAAACATTCTCTACACTCTATAGTTTAACTTCCACTTTTAATAAAAGAAACACAAGGGCAATTATAATAATATGTGACAGGCAGCCCTGATCATGACGATTTTATCTAATTAGAAAAACCCATTAACAAATAACAACAAGCAAGTAATTATAAATACACACTTAGAGCAGAGATTAAACAGCCTCACAGAAATAGCTGACTGCATTACAAACACTATACAAAAGGACGAAAGTTTTAGCAACGAGATTGTCATAAGCCTTAAAAATTAAATAAGATTGATTAAAGATAAAATTGTCAATGTCAATGGGATAAAATAAATCAACACTTTTTACTCGGAGAGAAGGGGATATATGAAATAGATAAGATTATTGAAGAGGGATATTTGGCTTCGCTTTCAAGCAAAGAGATATTATAATATTACTCAATAAAGCACACTTCTTTATGTGATAAAAATTCCAAACTTAGAAGAAATAGAATATGAAAACATATTAGTAAAACCAATCAATTGTCAATACAGAATTAATTGAAATCTTTGAATGTAAGGAAAATATGTTCGGAATCATATGCGAATTAGAAATAAAACATGTTTGCTTTGGGAACAATCGCTGTGTGTCGCGAAGTATAGAAAAAGTCAGCAGTGGACTTCAACAGGAGCCTAAATGTCCAGCAAAGTACTAAAACACACGTAATAGGAGCATACCTCTTAGGCTTTTGGAACGAATCCATATCAGCAAAGAATTCAACAATATCGAATCTACAATTATAAAATCAGGCAATCCAACAGTCTAAATCACCCCAGAGGAAAGCAAGCAACCTTAATTAGATAATCTGTGCATAATAACACACGGCGTAGGCGCCATTGCTCTTGTCTGTATAATTATAATAATAAGCTTTATTTTTAGCTGTTGTTAAATAAGACAATACTTTTCCGAGTTTATAGTTTTTAGGTTTATTTTCGCAGCGATGCGTAATGGAGTTGCCGACACCAAAGCGAGATTAATACAGTACTAAGGGAATTAGCACCGAAAACGGTCAAAGCCTAGACGAAAAGAGAGAATATAATTAAGAAAGCGTTGGCAGCCTGACCTACAACAACTTAATTTAGAGCAGGCTTCTGCTTAAAATAAAAGCAATTTAAATAAAGACAGTGGGCAGCGCAAACAAATTATACAGTAAAAGTGCGTTACTTTAAGCTTCACCACTGACTATTGAACATGTTATTTTAAGTTTATATTTGAGCGGCAGCCTGACCCGGCAATAACAATCAGCAGATTATTTCTTTACAAAAAAAAAAAAGTTTCAAAAAATAACCAGCAATTGACAAACTACATAACAATAAACACAAATGAAAGGTCCGCTTAACATCAACAACATACCATTCTTCTAAAGCCACTTGATGGCAAGCCCAATTTAAAGGGGGAGGAGTTAGCAACAAATAAACTAAACAGAAAAATCGATGGTCAAGTGTTTAGGCATACGCTACGCTTGATCCAATTCAACAGCGTTGACTGCACGCTGTTCCAGAAAAACATTGTAGTGAAGATTATTCAGTGGAAGCGCCGCCGCTGCGCTGCCGGCTGCACTGCTCACAGAACACAGCTAGTTTAGGGCATACATATGTAAATATAATTTGTAAATTTAGTCTTAAATAGTTCCAACCAAACGCAAGTCGTATTTGACTGCGTTCAATAAAACATTATTCATTCAAATTAATATTCGATTTATTAATTTATATTCCTCTAAAGGCAACCAATTTTTAAGTTGCATAGACGTTTATTAAAAGTTCGCTACTGGAGCGCAAAGAAAAACAAAAGATAGAGACAAGAGAAAAGATAGAGACGGCACATAATCCAGTAAAGCCTTCAAATGATGACTAGAGAGCGAAGATATGAAATTACAACATAATACGACGAAGAAAGGTATAGCAGATATAGAAAGGTTACATAAAACTACGAAAAAATCGCATAATCCGTGTTGGCGAGGCCAAAGTATGCAAGATACTAATAATACTTTATATTTTCAATCACAAAAAGCAAACATGACACTACTGGACAATCCCCAACTAACATATATCTTTGTGACGGACAGCCTACCCTAAATACACAGAAAGATAAAGAAAATACATTAAACAAAAAAAAAATATTAAAGAATATGAAGTTCATGAAGATACTAAATACAGAATATGATCACTACAGAAAGGAAAGTTAGGGAACCCTGTTAATTTAAACCAAAATGTAAAATACATTGATTCTGACCACTACAATATACACCGATAAAATTATAGACACATATACTACAAAAGCCAGTTCACAGAACCTAAGAAAACTAATACTATCTCATACACAGAATAATTAAGAACCAATTAACACTATTATCAAGCCGAACACAGACCAATTTGATTATCAGTTGGAACATTTTGGAATCCGAGCATACTTTGAAAACGAAATTACGTCTATAGCCAGGAAAGCCAGAAAAAATGTATAAGAAACATACATAATTGCACAGAAAAAGACAATTTTTAATTTTAAATTTAAACGAACGGCAGAAATGAATAAATATATTGAACAATACACAAAAAGAAAATGAAATAAATGATACAAATCACACAATTTAAAATCAAAATAAATAACATTATTTTAAGTGAAGATTAATACGAACCAAATATGTAAAAACTATTCATCATAAAGATATTGTCGAAGCAGATCTCAATTTAAATATAAAGACTCTAAGATTTCATTGATATTTTATTAGAACATGTGAGTCTCATGCTAATAGCTACTAGCGATCAGGCACCGCAGGCGCGCCAGCCACCGCTTTGCTTGGACACCCTATGCAGTGGTCTACCCCATGAACTTATTGATGGAAGGCAGATACCTGCTTCGAGCACAAAGTTGACTTCGTCCCTTGCAACGGCAAGTTTTTCTCTGGAAAGGCGTTGATTACGATGAGCAACAGCGCTTCCACTAGTCTCGATATGGTGTTATACAGCATGAAGAATTTTTGCTATACTGTGCTTCAACAGATGAATTCGTTGTACTCAACATTGTGACTGGAGTACAAACTTGCGTTGTTGTATCGAAGAGTTGCATCGCATTGAGATCGATGGGCAATTTGTAGTGGGCCAAGAGGTCAGCTCCGATAATTGGCTACTGAACATCTGCGATGATCAAGGGCCATTTGATTGCACGCCGCAGCCCCAAGTCAGGACATGAGTGCCATAGGTGTGAATTGTCGATTGGTTTGTTGCAAATAAGAGTTGATCGTTGATGCAGGTTTTTATCTTAATTAACTTTCAAGGAATCACAGATACCACTGAAGCAGAATCAGCTAAGAAGCGTGTTTTGGAGGTGAGGTCGAGAATGTGAATCCTAGGTTCAAGCTAAGGGCATCCTTTGCGATCAAAGAGTTCCTCGTGGCACTGCTGGTTGTCATGCAGCTGCCGCTAACCAGCGATGTCGGCAGCTGCGTTTGACGACTTCCAATTGGGACACTTCCGCGCGTCTTTGCCGAAATTCTTATGGTACCAGCAACGCTTTCCTTGGTCTGGACCACGTTAAAAGATGCGTAAGCGAGACTGTGAGCGAGAAACTGATCGTGAGTGTGAAAATTTTAAGCTTGTAGCATCTAGTTGATGTTTGCTTATTGCTTCCAGGATTGGCTTCATCGAGCTTGACTCGGACGGTTGATGGAATACAGCTTCCACATGATTCGGAGGTGATGTCTGCGGGGTGCAAACGGAGGAACACACCTCTAGCAGCTTGTCTTCGATTTTAGCTAGATAAGCCCGTAAAATCAATGCCCTGCTGAAGACTTTGTAGCTTCACCTCTGATGACTCGTCGAAGGTGTTTAACAATCGTTCCTTTAAGCTCATGTAACAATTGGCTTGAGGAGGCGTAGCGAGCGAATGATCAACGGCCTGAGCTACGGAGCTCTCTAAGTGCACTACCACAAGATCGAATTTATTTGCGTCCATTACGTTGTGCACTCGGAATGAGATCTCTAATGGTGAAAACCACTTTGTTGAATTTTGGTATCAATTTCACAATTTGTCCCAACGTCTCGAACAAAATGGCGCGCGAACTACAATATTAATTTAATATATCAGATTAAGAGCATTGGCAAAACAGGCAGCTTTTGTCTTGTGCAGTGCACAGCTGATCTGAATGCGCGCTTTCTTTTTTTTTATCCCCATTCTATTCAAATTTGTCTTCTGCATTAAACACACTACGCGCAAGTAAAGGTGGCACAGTATAGTATCTCCTCCAAGCCTTTGGTGACCCTGCTGTGATTTCTCGGCTTTGTGTTTTCGGTCCGGTAAGATTTTTACATATTGTTGTAATAACAACGCCCCTTTGTACATTTCGGTGCTAATCGTGATCGAGAAAACAGACATATATAAGTTATAACCAGATAAGTTTCTCGGTTTGGAAAGAGGCGTGGTGATTAGGCAGCGC
>SCDZ01000996.1:0-16518 GCA_004143845.1 Drosophila lacertosa | reverse complement strand
ATTCATATTCATATTCATATTCATATTCATATTCATATTCATTTAGAATCCTCTTTTCAAAAATATACTCATTTCATATTCATATTCATATGCAAATCTATATCTATAACCTATATAATATAATATATATAATATAACTATAATAATATATCTATAAGATAATCTCTGTATCTTAATCCATATATTTTTATCTATATCTCTTCCCTTCATATATATCTGTATTTATATTTATATTTTTACCTTCTCCACATTTCGTGATACCCTCGCCAAAGGGTATTTAAAGAGGCCCGAAACAAAAAGCCAACAAAACCGAGGCCATGTAATTAGCCCCCAGGCTAGTCAGTTATCGGGTAGGTGTTAGGATAGAAGCAGGAGGGGGAGGGGAAAGGGGGTGGGGGAGGGGAAAGGTGCTGCTGTTGTTTGTGGAGCATTACAAATGAGGCGTTGGCGTGCGCCTGGCCTCGACAACAACAAG
The DNA here is from genome assembly GCA_004143845.1 of Drosophila lacertosa. Lineage (NCBI taxonomy): Eukaryota > Metazoa > Arthropoda > Insecta > Diptera > Drosophilidae > Drosophila > Drosophila lacertosa. The sequence continues at coordinate 16,043 of SCDZ01000996.1, read as the reverse complement.
AAGAAGAAAAATAAGTAGAAGGAGACTTGATTATTATTATGATTATGCATTGTGATTATTATGATTACGATTTCAATTATTTTGTGCAACGCTGCATTCGCCAGTTTAATTGTTTTTTAAGCAAACATTTACAGTCGTGTAGTCGTTAATCAAAGCCACGTAAAAAGCAAATGTGATTTGTCTAAACACGCCAAAAAACAACACTCCAATTCCAATTAGCATAACTCCGCCCCCAAAATACAAACTAAACAACGATCTCAACGATTTTCACTTACTCAACAAAAGAAAACTTGACCGCTGATTGGTGCATTCAGATAGTTGAGTTGAGTTGCGTTGGGTTGAGTTTTCCCCTTTTTTCAATTGCTTTAATAATCACATTGTGTGTTTTCAACATTTTCAACATATTTATCGATATACATCTCGATAACTAATTATTTTGGTTTGCCGCTGGCGCCAACGAAATCTGATTTTTCAAGAAAATTTAACTGTTAGAAATTAACAAATGCACTCAATACTTATAAGTTAATGAAATAATCACGTCAAGTGGCATTTAAGCAGTCTCCATTTAAAAAATCTTCGACTCCTTCCAGTAATTATGTTCGAGGTGATAAAGATTTCACTCGATCAACTGCAAATAGACACATAATTATTTTTTTTGGGGGTATCCAATTAAAAGTTTGGTTTGCTTGGGGCAAAAGTTAAAGGTTGTGAAAGAATATTTAATTAAAGGGAAATTACAAATGTGATTATTATTATTATTGTTAAATAGGCATGTCGAAAGTAGAACAAGTATAATTAAGCATTTAATAAAAAATCATTATTATATGTAATTTAAAATGTTTTTAAGCACAGTTAAATAACAGAAAAATATTTATATACAATACTATTGATTATTTAAACTTTTAATATATATTATATTAAATATTTACCTTTAAATCTAACACAGTCTTTATCTTTGATTAAAACCGCTACAACCATTTAAGTTATAATTAACTATTCAGTAAATAATAATTTAAATATTTATTTATTTATATTTATAATAATTTAATTTTTTCTTTAAACAGAACTTTAACTGTTTCTCCTTTACTTATTATTTTAATTGAACATGATCTTAAATTCTTTATTAAGTTTGTTTTATATATTAAAGTAGTATATTTATTATCTATATATCTATCTCCTCATCTCAATATCTATTTAGCAATCAATCTTATATATTCCTATCTATCTTTTAATCATTATATTTATCTAGCTATCTCTGGACAGATATCTCAATATACATATATGTTTCTATCTATCTTTATATTAACTTATCTATATGTCTTCCAATACATTTACCTATCTATCTATTTGTATATATTAAACCATCTATTATTTTATTTATCTATCTCTCTATCTATGCTATAAGAATTATGTATTCATTTTGTCGGCTTTATGTCTTTGAATGCTAAATGGTCATAGAAATGGCCAAAATTCGTGTCTCCGCGTTGCGCGGCCCGCAAAAATGTTGTACGACAAGCGCCAAGTTTGCGACAAATCAAAGCTGCTGCTGCTGCGGCGGCAGCAACAGTTGCTGCAGAAGTTGCCGCACCACTTGGACATATATGGAGAAATTAGTGGGATGCTTGAGTTGCGTTCACTGCGAGGCAGCTGGAGGAGCACAAGTAAAAGGAGAAGGAGGAGCAGAAGAAGGAGGTTCACTCGGCTTGTGTTGAAGGTGTCGTCGTCATTAGCACAAATGTTCGGCCAGTCGGCGGCACAATTAAGTGGCAACAATTTCAGTTAACTGCAAAAGATGCTGCAACAAAATAAACGCCACGTTATGCGATAGGGTCGATGAAATGTTATGCACTCCAATACAAAGCACAGCCAGCGGGAAAATCAACATAAAAGTAAGCAGGAAAAGTTGAGGAAGAATATCTTAAAATGAAGAAAATGTGCAGGAATTTAAAAAGATATTTGTATATAACATTTAATATTTTTATGGCATATTTAATGAGAAGATAAGTTAAAGTTAATTTAGTTAAATTTTTCTTTGTGTATTTATATGAGTAGATTAGTTTAAATGAAAATAGAATTAAGGAAGTTAAAGCTAGAATTATATTAAATAAGTTTTTATATGGTTAATAAGTTAGTATATAACTTCATCTTTCTATATATATTTGTTGATTTACTGAATAGTTGAAACTAAAAGGCCACATATAAAAGTCTTTTCAGCTTATATAGAAAGACATATTTTTATAAAATATAATAAATATAGTTTAAACTTTCTAAGTACGCTAGTTTTTCTTCAATGCTTTTTACTACACACAAAAATATTAACCTATAAAAATTACCGCATAAAGTTATATTATATATTTTTTAAAAATAGAGTATTAATAAATTAAACTTATTAGGCTTATAAAATTCTTTTTCTATGCTTTACACTTTTTACAAAAATATAAAAAGCCACCTTTGATCTATAAAAAGTATCAGCGAGCTGACAAAACATTTACTCACGCCAATAAACGCGCAATTATAATAAAAATAATCAGTTAGTCGACAACTGCATTTGGTCATAACGAGAGACGGGGCTAAAAGGAGAGTGCCGTTTGTTGAAAGCAAGACTGGAAGACTCTAAGACCGTAAGACTCCAGGAGTGGAGAGTCTTGTCCGGTTCCCAATTCCCGGTAGAAGACTTCGTCGTTGTCTTCGTTGGATTAACGCCGTTTTAGACGGCAACTCGGGCGGCAACTTTTTCTCTCAAGTTCTGTTTTTTTTCGTCGTCGTTGTTGTTGTTGTTGTTGTTGTTGTTGCAGTCGACGACAATTGGCGAGTAATTGCAGCTGCATAATAATTTCCACACACACACACACAACTTGGCAACTCTGCTCGCTAAGTCAATTCAAGTTTTTTGCTTAAGTCTTTCGTTTTACTTTACTTTTTTTCTGTATTTTTTTATTTGCTGCTCCTGGAAGGCGTCGCACGTTAATCCATTTAATCCGTTTTTGGCATTAGTTAGACGAGTTGGCTGCAAACATTGAATATCATAATTGATTGCCGCAAACTGTGAGATTTTCAGAGAGTAGATAAAAAAAACACATAAATTAAATTCAATAAAAACCTAATTAAAACAAAAAATAGCCAAAATATAAACCGAATCGCAACTGCAATTAAAAATTAATTAAAAATGCGTCAATAGTAAAATAAATTCCATCACAAGGCAAAATTTAGCTGGCTTTAAAAGGCGCTTCATGAAAATGTGTGAAAAGCTGTGTTGAAAAACTTACGAAAAGCTAAAACGTGAATTAAAAACAGCTTTTTTTGCCATCTTTTACGTGTTTTATAAATATGCATTGAGTAGTTTTAAAAGTAGCCAAAAAAGTATTTAAATAGTTTTTAAAAGTAGCCAAAAAAAGCATTTAAATGTTTTCAAAATTTGCTTTGTGATAGATAGACAGATCGATAGACAAATTTATTTAGGTTTATCGATAAATATTAAAAGTAAATAGATAAATAAATAGAACAAATAATGCCTTTTCCAGAAAATAGTTGATACATTTAAAGATTAGATTAAATAAGATTTGTTTAACAAAGGGAAATTAAAAAGGTTTGCAGACAAATATTCTTTGGAAAACTTAGACTTTTTTCTTATATATTAAATAAGCTTAAACATTTAACTAAAGTGATGTTTATTTCTTAATTTTATAATTCTTTATTTTATTTGCAGGCTCTTCAATTAAATGTGATCACAATTTGTCTTTAATTGATTATAATTGAAAATTGTGTTAAATTAAACAAATTGCATTTATAAAACTGATGGGAAAAGAGAACTTAATGGAATTTAATGGGGTAAGTCAAAAATATATTATATTATATATTTTTTTTATTTGTTTTCAGACAGGGTTAGTCAAACATTCAGGCTGGTAATGATTTTATAATAGAGCTTTGTATACATTTTTATATATATATAATTTATATTAGCGCATTTAAATGTTCTTAATGCTCTTCATTATTATTATCTGTTAAATACTTAATGCATTCAATTAATGACTTTTTAAATAAGTTAAATGGCTTATAAAAAGCTTTGAATACATTTTTATAGCCTCTCTGTTTGTTGGCCAACTGTTTTTCACGGCCAACGACAAAAAATGTTGAATAAAGGCAGCCCATCAATATTCAAAAGTGGCCTCTACTCAAATTGGCAGCAATCTGTCAAATGCTTTTCACAAAAGCGACGTGCATAAAAAAAGTAGTCACTAAACAAAACGAAACGAAACGAAAAAAAAAAACTAAAAACTAGCAACAATTTATGTTATAAAACGACAACTGCAAAGTGCAACAAAAAAAGTCGAAAATTGCTTTATGAACACGTTTCAATTGCGTTGGCTTGTTTGATGTTGGATGTCATGTAAGTTGGATCGGAGGCTCCTCCGGCGGAGGCAAGTTGCGTTCAGCTCTCCCAATGAAATCGATCATTTTCCCACGATCGGGCTGTCAGCCGCCTTGTTGGCCACGTTAGTTGCACTCAGTTAAGTTACAAAAAAAAAAGAAGCTTTGGCCAATGGGCAGCTTTGTGCATTGCTTGGTTTGTATGTGCTGCTATGTAAATGCTATAAAAGGATTTTGATTACCAGCCCCAGTCGAGGACGGAGTGGACACACAGACAGACAGACAGACAGACAGTCGTCTGGCGACGAGGTGTTTGAATTCTATTGGGGCCAACTGTAACACGGCGAGCACCTTTCACAATCGCTCGACGCGATCGAGATGACTTGGCCATTTCCATTTGACCATTTGACCAACCGATCAATATCGCCTCAGCTGTGAAATTAAACGTATTTAAATCTTGTTTTTTTTCTACTTTTTCTGCTTCTTCTTCTTCTTGTACCCATGTTCATATTTAAGTTGCTGCCCGTCGTCGGTTAATTGTTAATTGCGTTTAAGCCATGAGCAAACAGTTTTTCTCTCTCTATACGTTTTGAGGCCTTTGTAGTGTAGAAGTCGTCGGCTTTATTCTAATTAGCGTCGTGCGAGGGGCACGAACCTCTGGTCTTACGCAGCCGCAGCCGCAGCCTCAGAGCCAACTTCAGACATGACGCGGCATTCCCGCCTCGATTGTCTTGTGGCTGCGGCTTAGCCATACCACGTATATAACATAAATGACAGAGGGGTATATTGGAAATTTATATAAAAAAGAGTTATCTTCAATTTCAAATATTTTAAAGTATTGAAATTTATCTGATAAAGAGATGAATATGAAAAAATATAAAATTATTTTTTTTTAGAATAAAAACTAGTTAGCGGAAAAAGTTAATAAAAACTGCTTTGGTTTAATTTATATAAAGATATAAATTGACCAAATTCTTTTAACTTTTGAATGAGATTTATAGAGAATATGAATATGCCCTAAAAATATTTTAGAATAAACATAGTTCTATTAAAAATTAATATATTTTCTATTAATTTAATTGAAGCCGCTTTCTTTTAAAATTTGCACATTTGCTTTATTATTATTTGCCGCACAGGGTATTCTATAGTTGATCACTCACTCGCTCGCTGTCTCAACTGATCTTAGCTGCTTTTGTTGCTGCTGTTGCTGTTGTTATTGTTGTTGTTGTTGCCTCGCGGCTGTCAAGCGGCTTAATTGAGCATGCAGCTCAGTTCTTTGACATGTTTTCTATTTGTCTAATTTGTCAGGTTGCCTTCAGAGTTGTCTTCGGCTGACAAACGGAAATGATATGCCAAAAAAACACACAAATCGAACAGATTTCTGTTTAGCTTTCAAATCAGACAAAAGTGTGGCCAAGTTTTGTTTATTTTTTTTTTTGCTTTTTTTTTGGCTGTTAACAAAATATTTAAATTTGTTCACTTGAGCGCGTGTTCAAACAATTAGATTGAAGTATATATTTATCTGTTGTTTTTTCGTGTTCAGGCATAAGTAAAGAAAGAGAGGAAGCTTTAAAATCTCTATAAATATAGTGTGGGTGGATTTAATTAGGAAGTTGAACTTTATATAAGCTTCTTGGCATGTTTAAGTTATGTAATCTCAACTTTGTCTTAATATTATTGTATGCATCCTTCGTTGAACCTGGAAAATATATTATTATTATTTAGATAAAGAAATTAAATTAAATATTATACTTATCACAAGTTTTTTATCACATAAGTCAGCCAAAAACTTTTTAGAGACCATTTAAATGTCCATTCAGTTAATTTATCATCTTTTTCCATTAGTATCTGTTTAAAATAAATATAAATTAATGTACATAATTATTAAACGCAAGTTTTTTATATACTTAAACATTTTTCTTAGCCAACTTCTTTTTCCAGCAAATAATAATTCTTTTTCTTGTTAGACTTCTTTTAAATTAATAAAATGTATTCATATTATTTTTATATATTTAATTTTTGCTCCCTTCGACGAACTCTTCCCTTCGAGCGACACTTTTACACTGAAAACGTAACCCTAAAAAATGATTTCCACCCTGCCTAAAAAACGAGAAAACTTTGCAACCCTTTCGCTTCCAGTCCAGAAACAATTTTGCATAAATATCCCTTATAAGGAGAAAGTTCTTAACCCGTTTTTTAGAACACTTCCAGCCCCGCTCTATGCTCCTGAGCTGCACGAAATGCACGCCAGATGGCGCTGTGCATTTCTAGGATTTTGTGGACATTCATTAAGCGCAATACTTGTGAATAATTTATATAATTAATACCCCGTCGGGCCACGCACAGCTCGCACAAAGAAAAATCTCTCTCTTTCTGTACGTGTGTTTGTTTGTGTGTGTTTGTGCATTTAATAAAATATTTTAAATAATTCCGTAATCTAAATGCAGTCATCGTCGGCAGCAGCAACAAGCAGCAGCAACAAGCTGCACTTGGCAATGGTTGCCATCTCCGCGCAGCACAGTGCTGCCAAATGAGCTGTTTTAAGGCTAAATTTGGCTTTTTTTAATTAAACTTTGCGCTTGAAAATTTCTTAAGTATTTTATTAACAAAAAAACAATTCCAGTTAAATTAATTCAAGACAGAAATTTATATAGAAAATTAAACATTTCAGTTAAAGCCCTAAAAACATTTTATAAATGATTTTTTCAGATGACATTAAATTTACTGAGAATATTTTATTATTTTTTTGGTCTTCATTTTTAGTATGAAATAAACATTACACACTCTTTAATTATAATTTTATTATTTAATATTATTTAATAAATAATTTAATTTTTTGGATCTACGTTAAATTTATCTTTAACATAATTATTTAATTATTTATGTATTAAGAAATTCTACATTAATTTTTGCAATTTAATTAAACAACACATCTTTTAGCTGTTTTTTTTTTATTTTTTTGGCTTTATAGCCAGGTTCTTTAGCGTGTTCAGCACTGAGTGTGACGAACAGGATGCTCATCGAAAGAAATTCTAAATACCACAGAGTCTCGCGGTCTGAGCCACGGCACAAATCACAAATTGTCACGTTAATAGTTGTTGCCACTGATCATGATCACGATCACAATGCTCATGATGATCATTAAGAGCTGCATCCCGTACAAATGCAATGTAAATTTTTTTGCGTTGCGCTCCAATGCATATGTCAAGACAAGCGCAGACAAAGTTGATGCTGCTGCTGCTGTTGATGCTGCTGCTGCTGTTGATGCTGATGCTGATGCTGATGCAGCATCAGTCGTCACTTGGCATTGGCAAACTGTCGGCACGTTGTGCTGATAATTTATGAGACGCCTTATTAACATCAGTCGGCATCCAACTGGCTTTCTTGGAAAGGCTTTGCGGATGCATCTCCGCTTTTTGCTTCTCCGTTTCTCTGTTGCTTATTTCAAACTCATTTCTGTTCTTTAATTTGTTATTTCAAAAAAAATAAAATGGAAACAAATTCCAAATGCCAAACTCCAGTCAAGTATCCATAAGATACATTTCCTCCTCGCATGCAAATCAAGCTTGGCCTTCTTCTTCTTCTTCTTGGCGGTCATTCATTCTATGCAAATCGCTGCAAGTTGCAAGTGCCACATTTGGCTGCCTCGTCTGGGGGATTTGCATAAGTATGTTGGCCGCTTCAATTAAATGCCAACCTGGCCACAGTTGTTAAAGCATTCCAAATGTTAATTCTCAAGTGCATTTGACAATAATTCAATACGAAACAACGAGATGCGAATGAAAAAGCATTGCTTGACTTTTAAATGCTCTGTAAAAATATCAGAGAAATTAGTTTAAAAGTTAAGAAATTAAATCTTTAATTTCTATATATTTTTATTTATTTCTATATATTTTTATTTCTATTTTGGTTTCTTTATATTAAATTTAGTTAAGATAGAATGTTAATAATTTTAAAAATAATAAAATATTAATTTACTATTTAAGTTTATTTATACTTATTTTATTTGATACTTATATTATTTTACTCATTGTTTTTCATAACAAAGCATTGCCAGACTTTTAAATACTCTGTAAAAATATCAGAGAAAATAGTTTAAAAGTTAAGAAATTAAATCCTTAATTTCTACATATTTTTTATATATTTTTATTTATTTCTATATATTTTTATTTCTATTTAGGTTTCTTTATATTAAATTTAGTTAAGATAAAATGTAAATATTCTTATAATTTTCATAATATTTATTTACTATTTAAGTTTATTTATTCTTATTTTATTTTACATATTTAATATACATTTTTTAAAAGCATTTTAAATAAACTTAATAGTACAAAATCTCTCATACCTCTTTTTGCCTTTATTAAAGCGAACAACATTCACATTCGTCGCAATTTAACAAGCCTAATAATGTAAATAATGCAAACACAATTCGAACAAAATCAGTTCAATGACAAAGCCAAAGCAAAAATTTAACCTTTTTTTGTATTCATTTTAATTCATTCGAATGGGAATTGTTTGCATAAATTGCCGGCCATAAATGTGCATAAACAATTATCGATTTAAGAGGAGCTGCAGCTAATTGCCAATTGCCTTGAAGCTTAAAAGGATTTCTCGGCACAATTAGTGCCATGATTTTTCATAATTCTCGCACCAAAATTAGCCACAACAACGTTAAATTAGCAGAAATTACTGCATTTAAAAATATGGCACAAAGTCTGCGATGCACTTTCCAAGGCTCTTCAACGCCGTGGGGGGCGTGGCACCCAAAAGTGGGCGTTCGCAATGTTGAAAAGCGCCGCCATCAAAAGACGCTTCTCCCTCCGCGCTTCTCTCGCCACGCTTCCCTTTTAAGTGCCGCACAGTAGCCGCAACCGCATATTTAAATGATGATCGAGTCGAGACGAGACGAGACGAGACTTGACTTTTAGTTTTATTCATCATTATTAATTTCTTATTGACTTAACCACAGATTAAATGCCTGACTTAAAGGTATTGGCATTCGCATTAACATTAACATTAACATAACCATTAACATTAACATTTACATTCACTTGACATGTTGATTCAGAGGGTTTTTTAAATGATTTATAATTTAATAGTAACAGTAACAGTCACGGTAACAGTAACAGTAATAGGGACAGTAACAGCAATATTAACAGTAACAGTAACAGTATCATTAACATTATAATTAACATTAACATTAATATTTGAAATCTTTCCGAACTTTATATTTCCCATGCTAATTTATAAGATAAACCTTTATTTTATTTTAGCTTTAAAGCTTCCAATAAACAACAGCTTTTAAAGTTTTAACCCAAATAGTTTATATATAAATGTTCATATATAAACAACTATTTATCACACCTCCAAAAGGTGAACTTTGAAATGTGCTTTTTATGCAATTGCAACCAAGAAAAAAACGTATTAAAAATGCGCAAAATTGCAAAAAAAAATGTTTTGTGATTAACTAACCTCGTGATTTCTAAATAATTATGCAGATTTCTAATGGCAATTATTGTTACGTTAACTTGGCAAATTATTCAAACGGCAAGCAACAAAAATTGTTTAGCTTTAGCTTTGATTTCAACAGCTGCACTCGAAATGACACAGAAGTCAATTGTTGTTGTTGTAATTGTTTGTTGTTGTTGTTGTAGCCTCGAGGCAGCTGTCAGTCAGTCAGTCATTCAGTCACTTTGATGTTTTTGACCAAATCGTGTAAAAACCGTTGACAACAACAACAAAGCCAAAAAAACACAAAACAAAACAAAACAGAAAACTTGCCGCAAGTGGAAAAATCCCCACTTGCCCCTTGTGCCCCGTGCAACAAGCTGCTTTTTATTGTCACACAGATTTTTGTTGTTGTCGCTAAATGTAAATTATAAAAATATTCCTCGAGCTGCGTTTTTGTTTTTAATGAGGCAACCGCTTTGCATTTTGATTGACAGCTTTGGAGATTGTCGCCAACAAGCAAAATTGCATATTTGGCAAGCGCGTTAATGATGAAATACAAAACAAAAAAAACAAATAACAAAAGCTTGTCTGGCAACGCTGAAAACACTTTTCTGCCATCTGGCAATACTCGTTGTGTGCTAAAAAACAGTTTTTACTTGCAGCTGGCAATTCTTTTGAACTGGAAAAAGGGGTAGACTTCAATTATTTACCCCTTTAACCCCTTTAACACTCACTTTTGCTAGCTATTCTTCTCCAGGGTTGTTCAGCATCAGCTGTTTTTTAACCATCCCCCATAAAAAAGCGAAAACATTTTTACCTTCCAGTTTGTCACGCATTTTGTGCGCATATTCAAATTTATTTTGCTTTAAATTGGAAGCCATTCCAAGGCTATAAAAGTGGCTGCCTCTTGTGGCAAGTGCCACAAACGTTTCTCGTCTGCGCTCGCAATCGGTTCTCAGCAAAAGAAAATCATCTGCATAAACGGAAAACATTCACTCTAAAGGATTACGCTCACAATGGATTAATATTGGATAACAATTTATAACATTTGGATTATTTTCTTTTTATATATATTTTATTTAAACATTATGCTAATTTTTAGAAACAAAATTTTATTTATTTATTTATTGAAGAGACAAACTTTCCATAGCTGAATAGAAATATTTGTTTTCTTAAAAAAATTAGAGAAAGTTTTCTGAAGCAAACAAATTGCAATAAATATTTATTGTATATATGTAAATATATATATTTATATAAAATGCAAAATCAATATGAAAATCAGTTTAGTAATGAAAGAATTTTTAGCATTTTAAAGAAGTTAGAAATTAAATTATTTACTCAAAATCCAGTAAATAAACATTAAGCATTTTGTTAAAACATATAGAAATTGGAAAGTAGAAAATCAAGCTTATAAACATTATAAAAATCAGTTTAGTAATAGAAAAGTTATGGCCAGAAAAGATAGAGACTATAGTCTGTACTGAATGATAAAAGATTGACCTATAAAATTTAAAAAAAGCTTCTAAGAAATCATTATGAAAATTAACAATAAAGTTAACATGAAAGTTAGAAACTTTAGTCCACACTGAATAATATTAAAGATTGCACTATATACGTATATATATATTTATAAATATATATAATTTCTTTTCAAAGATTTTTTATGATTATTTGTGTTGCTGATGTTTATCTGTACTTATTAGTGGTAATTTTTGCAGCAGCTAAAATTTAATAGCCCGCAGCAGGCAGAAACTCGTAAAATGCAAAAGTCTCCGGCAAAGTTTCTGCCTCGTTGGCGGCCTTAAGCAAATACAATGGCAAAGACAAAGGAGTTAACATTTGAAATAAAAGCCCCCAAACGATTTGCGTGTCAATTTGAAAATGCAAGAAGCCCAAATGCAACTGCAACTTGCAACTTGCAACTGCTACGCGGACTGTTTATGCATTTTGTGCAGGCGAGTGCAACAAATTTAATTGTAGTGATAGCTGACTGCAAAAAACCCAAACATGCATTGGCAGTAAAAAGCTAAAACTAAAAACTAAGTGGCAATAAAAAAATGCACAGCACCGAAAATTGACTACAGCAAATGATAATATATATACTATATACTACATATATATATGTCTATATGGGATGCTTTTTGGCCACGCGTGCTGCTAATTAAACTCATTAATTTGCCACAGATAGAAACTTCTTTCAACCAACAAGGAAATAAAGTCGTTAAAGAAAAAAAAAATAATGCAAAAAACCAAAAAAAAATCAAAATCAAATTATAAAAATTAACGCAAAAAGCTTTCTGCTGCAATTTTAATTCATTTTTTTTATTTACGACTATATATATCTTTATATAAATATATATACACATATGCATATATCTCATTTTATTTTTCCCATTTTTTATTTGCAAACATTTTGTTGCTTTTCAACATAATTCATCATTTACAGCTGTGATTGCATTGCAAAAAATACACACACAAAAATAATGAATATAATCAAGTTGTAAATGCTCCAAATTTAAAGTGTGAACGACTAAAAGATATCCTATAAAAAAGTAAATATATTTTAAAGAGTTATTTTTATATATTTAATGCTTTAAATAACTTTTATCTCTATTAACTTATATTTATTTTCTTTCCTGATTGTTTTTTTTAATGAAGGGTATTTTAAAATAGTCTTTAAACTCATTTGGTGCCTTATGTTATTTATGCATTGGCTTTGTTTTTTGTTTTTCTTTTAACGCGTTCGTTTCTTAAGTCTTTTGTTGTGCCACTTGCGGCAGGCGGCGCGATTTCAGTTGATTTATTTGCCACAATCACATAATTTGGCCATTCATAATCCGTTGGCAACAACAACGAAAAACAACAACGATTTTCATAGAAATCTGCAATTAAGATAGAAAATTGCAGATAAAAAACAGACGGAAAAGCTTAAATCAGTAAAAATATGAAAATATTGCGGTTTAAATGCATTTATTTTGGAGCATATGGAGAGTTTAACTTGAATGATTTATGTGCTGAAAAAGTTATAAAAAATGGAAGAAAAAATAATTTGAATTCAGTTTATTTTATGGTGTAGAATAAGAAATAAAAAAATATATATTTCATATATATGGTAGAATAATTATTAGAAGATTAAAATATTAATTTATTTTTAACTGTTCAAATATATAAATTGTGGCATTTAAATAGGATTTATTGAACGAAAGCATTTTTAATTTTTCATATATATTAAATTTATATTTTCAGTGATTTTTAACTCTTATTTATATTAAATTATTTACTACCATAAAATTTGAATATATATTATTGTTAATAAACATAAATTTCCAGGGCCAACTTAAAAAGTAGAATTACTTTTCATTTGGTTCTCTATAAATTCTGATAAGCAAACAAAAAAAGGTCTCTGAAGTATGGCCAAGTGCCACGCCCACAGGCCAGCCAGCCAGCCCTCCAGCAAATTGCGGGCTGTGGCAAATGAGTGTAGAACACAGAATATGAGGCATGCCACAAACACACACACACACACACACACGCACACACACAGAGAAAGAGACACACTCTTCAATTTCTCGTCAATTCAATGCATAGCTAAATTGTGGCAACGGGCTGCGGTTACAGTATGCACTCGCTTTAATGACTCCGGCAATGGGAAAAGGGGCATGCAACATGCCATTTAGACCGCCCAAGATTACGTATCTTCGTCCGCGAATTAAAACCTAGAATAAGACATCAAATTATGCAAACTGCGCGAGGAAAATTGACAGTCTCATGGATGATGATGATGATATAAGCCCTGATTAAAGGAGCTTGAAGAAGAAGAAGAAGAACATGCAAATCTTTGTAGTTAAAACTCACGCGACTTCAGAGAACTCTTATTTATATGCAAAGCTTCGAACATGCTTCAAGTTTACACTTCAGAGGCCTGGCCACGCCCTTCTACTAGTTCTAGCTACTTTGAATAGAAGAAGCACTCGTTTGACTCATTATGAGTGTCTGACATGATGCACAGAGTTGCATTCATTCATGCTAATCTCACATAAACAGCTGCTAATCCAGGCGCACAAAATGTTTTTAGCTAATAAACACATTAAAACTCAATTTGTATTTAATAAAAATGCATTAAAATAGAAGCAGCAACAAAATTGCTGCAACTCATGAGTTTTTGCAATTTGCTGGCTGCGGCCAAACATGTGATTAACTCGCATAATCACAGACCAGGCGGCATAATTTAATAAATTTTCTAGTTAAGAGTAGTTCACTTCCAAGTGCCACGCCCCCTCTCCCTTTCTTACCAGCCGCCCCCTTCCGCTTCGCCTGGGCTCACAAACGTTCATTTTGCCCCGATTTAGTTGTGGCTGGGCTATAATCATATAGTATATGGATATAGCTGTAGACTCCCAGATCTGTAGAGTTATAGATCTATTTTGCATAGTGCAATTAAACTTGGATTATTTGGCTTTGTGCTGGTAAAAAAAAGATTATTGGTTAGTTCTCAGAAGAGAACACGAAAAAATTATTTATTTAACGTAATTATAAGTTAAGTATAGCTTTATGTTATTACGTTAAACTAACAGAAAATGTCTAGTTAAATAGAGTATTTATTTATTGCTAACTACTCATTAAAAGAATTATATGTTTATGGAGCAACAAATGCAGAGAATTGTTTTCTTAGAAAACATAAAATATTTATAATCCGTATATATTATATATCTGTATATCTTAAGCAGTTTAAGTTCTTTGTCCATCTAATCAAAATTTATCTATTGTAGATAAAAGCTTTTAGTATCGATTATACTAGAATAAATGTTAAAATAATATGTTAAATCAATTATATTTAATTTTAATAACATCTTCGATTAACACAATTTTAAAAGTATTAATGATATGTAAATTTTAGTAAAATTCTATAATAAAGACAACAATATTATTATTTCATTTATAATTTTGCTGAAGTCTTATGTAATATTTTAAATGCGTAAACTAATTATCTAATACAAAAAATGGTTCTAATATTTCTCTTTTAATGAATAATGTATTAAATGAAATTTTTCAATTATATTTAAATACCTATCAATTTAAGTTAAGTGAACATTTACTTAATTAACACAATAGCATTAGTTAGCCAAGCTATCATGCTAATAATTTATCCTATTTGTATATATAAAAGTATTATCAAGATAATAAATTATCTTATTAGAATATATTTATTTAAGAGATATTTATTACAACTATAAATTATAATGAATTATTTAATTTTAATATATATAAAGACTGATTGCCTGACAACTGCTTTAATAATAAGTAACATACTTAAAAGCCTTTATAGAGTATTATTTAAGTAAAATTTCTGTAAACTTACACAAACACATAACTTAACTGTTTCCCCCTATGGTAAATAATGTTCATAAACAAAAAAGCTGCATAAATTTGCATTACTTTTCTTATAGAGTAAGACCCATATTTAAAGATTATTGGGAATTAGCATAATTCTAGAAAATAATATATATAAACTTATAAATCTACCACGCACAGAAATTGTCTGACAAGATGCCATAAAAATGCGTTCATAATGAATAAATTTATATATGTGTATATATACGATATATATATGCATATATAGCGAACTCAAATCTAATTAAAAGATAAGTCTGATAAGGGGGAAATATCTTTCTATTTGTTGCATGATTCCTTCGTGTGGCGCTGATCATGCAAATTTACTAAAGTGTGAAATATTGCAAATGAATGCAGACTTTAGACTGCAGTCGCCAGCTGGTGTGGCATGTGGCATGTGGCAAGTTGCACGTTGAACGTTGCTGCATTCAGACCAATAAATTAACACTCCATTTTTATTCGTTCGTTCGCATGCAAACTTGGCCAAGTTCTCCTCGATTTCCTCCTTCTACTCCTCCTCCAGAGTCAATTAGCTATGCATAAATATTTTTATTTATTTTGGAGTGCCAGCTCAATGTGGGGGACACGCCATGGACTCTACTTAAATTGCACTTAAAACTGCTTTTATTTTCAACTGTTTTTTTGGAAATAACCAACGAAAAAATAAACACTAAACTACAAAATTATGACATAAATATATATATATATATGCATAAAATAAAAAATTTTATATACATATATGGAGATATATCTGCCTGGGTAGCTCAGTCGGTAGAGCATTGGACTTTTAATCCAAGGGTCCAGGGTTCAAGTCCCTGCTCGGGCGCAACCTT
>SCDZ01000995.1:0-16579 GCA_004143845.1 Drosophila lacertosa | reverse complement strand
TGTTTATTAGTTTATTGGTATTTATTGTTCATTTAATTAATTATATTCTGTGATTTCATCACACTAAGCGTCTTTTCGCGAAATATAATATTTGTTTAAAGAATCTCTTACTACACCCCAAAAAATAGTATGTGTTTATAAAGAATGGTTTAATCGAAATTACATATATATTTTTTGTTATATATATGTATTCAATATTTATTTATGTACCTTAGACAGGCTATTTTAATAGAAAAAACGTAATAAATATATTCCAAATAAAATGCCAAACATTAATGCTAATACATGTAAAAAATGAGTGAGTGTGTACAAATTTTAAAACTATAGTTTGTTTTAGTGTACTTATGGTAAGTTATCAATGTTGAAACTCCTTAAAGACTTGGCCGATGAAGGGAACCCTTAGGTTGTGATATTCTCTATTATTAAGCTAGTTTGTTAGATCGCGATCCTAGATCACCCAAAACTCAAGCCCAAGCAATTATTGATTTACTAACTTTTATTAACATTTTGGACATACCGTGAATTGGATAAAATGTTATCAAACACAAGTCAAAAATATTTTCAGTATTTTGCATTGCATTGCATTGAGTCAAATAGAGCCTCAAATATTTCAGCAATGTCACTGTCAGTTTACAACAATCTTTCAACAATTACCTTATATAACGTTTATTTATACCATATCCGTTAATCCCGGTATATTTGCGACTTCGACAAGTAAAATTTATAAAGTAAAATTTATAAATTTAATTATGTTGCGCATATTTAAATCTTTATTAAAAATAACAGATATATGAACTTAATACACGTACATTGTCTAAAACATATATATATATATATATATATATATATATATATAGAAACAAAAGTTGGAAAAAATTCTGGAGAATCGACTAAATGCTAAATGACGTTGCTAGTCTGACGCATATATACTCGATGCTAGTTTGACGTACATTTTGGTTCAATCAACCTTATTTAAGTTAATGTTAATGTGTAGTGTAAAATGAACGTGGGGCGAAGGTCTTCTCTTGTCAATATTAACGTTTTATTTTTTGCTAAAAGTCGCGAACTAGCAAGAACTTCACGATCAGAGTTTTTCGCTAAATCTGTTGTTACAGCGGCGAACTTATTAGATCAGTTAATAAATTCTTTTAACTTAAATTCGATACGCAATAACTTAATTCTAGCTCATAACGAAAACTATATTGAAAACCTAGAAGCGGACATCTATTTACAACCAGGAGACGAGATTGCTGTTATTCCGCCCATAAGCGGCGGGTAACTCACTTAATTTTGTCATGGACTACATTCAATTACTTGAAGGCAAAATTGATGTTAATCTAATCCAAAAACTGATAACCGACGAAAGTAGTGGGGCTTGTTCGATTTTTGTGGGCACAACACGTGACAATTTTGACGGAAAACAAGTAAGATGATTTTACCCTCTTCAATCTTTAACGACATAAATGATAAATGTTTAAAACGAAAATTATTGTTAAGGATAAAGATTTTGTAAATATAGAAACGTAATTTAACATTTAATTGGTTAATGATGGGAAAATAATTAAGATTTTTCTGGAAGTGCATTGTACTAGATTTTTTCAATGTCAGTGTTATTTGTCTACTGTAGGAAAATTGGAATTTGAACCATGCACATAGTCATAGTCAACAAAAGTCACTTCAAAGAAGATAAGGACGGTAAGCGCTTTAATAACTTGAATTGTAGTGCAGCAGTAACCCTATCATGCAGGTGGCATGATTCTTCTGCTTGTAGAGAGAAGCGTAGGTTGTCGTAACGCACTCTGGCTCGCATTCGGCCACGGTGTCACAATGCATTTGTAGTATGATGAAATGGTTGGGGTGTGCGTTTAATAGGTGTAGCATATTGTCGGACTGACGGACAATAGACATCAAATCAATATTTTCGAAAACGGTAGAGCTTACTATGATAGTCTTGGAAAGAGTGATTGTGAGCTTTAAAAATTTGATTTCTGATATGATCTTTGTTTTTCTCGCTAATAGTGCTTTCTACAAATTTGGAATATAAACCAAATCACTCCTTTTCGATTTACGATAACGGTAATTTAATTTTTATATCTGATTTGTTTGTTGCTTGACTCAATTGGCTGTGATTAGGATATTCTGACTTTCTCAAAATCTGAGGTATCTGGGGTACCTGCCACTGCCTTAAGTTCTGTACTTAGAAAGTCTAATCTTCTAGCAATTCTATAGTGTATTTTTAATACGGACATGGGGTTCATAATATTATCTATATCGACATCCTATAACTTTCGTAATTTGATTGTGAATAACTCATGCAATTTCTTTGTCTCAAGCTTTTTTTGCGGTCTTTTTCACTCGATTTATTTGAAGATATTCTAACTTTAAGTCTACGACTGTGATATGTGCTCTTTCCCGAGATCGTTAAAATCGTGAGAATATATGGCATTGGGTAGCGGTAGACAATAGATCGCTCATTCGGGTTCCGAAATTACCTTTGGCGTCAGTCCCTTCTTTATCGACCACCCATGTTATGCTTTTAAAACGGATCTTAATGGCCTAATGAAGTCATCTCAAGAATTGTTTAATTTTGCAATTGCGAAGTCTACCCTTACCAATAGGATGTGGATAAAATTTGGAATATGGCAGATCGTTTTCTTTCGTTCTCGCTGTGGCAAGTGATTGAGGTGTTTAAAGGGATCGAAAACGCGTTTATTCTCTCTATTATCATGTTTTGAGTTCTTTTTTAACAAAATTGGGCATAAGTTCTTTACTTGGGCCTGTGAAATTTACATCATGATGATATCACGATGATATTCACGCTCTCTGGTGCTTGAGCTTGCTGTTGCACTTTTGAGTTGACTTTTGAAAAATGGGGGTTTCTTTCTTGGCCTCGCTCGGCTCCTTTCTTTTATCTTTGCCTAATTTGTTAAAGTTACTTGTTGATTTCAGTTGCCTGATCTCATTGTTTAGCAACTCCGCGCCTTTTTGGTTGTTAGACATAAAATTAGTATTGGCTATATGAAAGCCAACAATGACTAAAATCGGCCTGGGTAACGTACAATCCAACCTCGCCTCTGTTTTTGTTTCTAATAATTATTAAAGCAGTCTTCTCAAGCACTCGATTATTATTTCACATTCCACTTTTATTTTGTATTTCATTTATATTTCGCTATACGAACTTGACCTTCTCATCATCGTAATCCAAACAGGCAATTAATGGACTCTTCCAATACACGCCCAAATTCAGGTTCATACAGCTGTGGAAAATTAATAGCTGCACCTCACCACTTTCAAAACTATTTTAAAAACCCTTTCAGTTTTCCAAATTTAACAAGCGATTAAAATCCCGAAAAATCCATTGCATTTGGACTTCTTCATTGTTTCTACACGAATAGCCATTTAAATTGCTGGCAAAAAATATGTTATGCATTGTTGTTTTTTACATAAAAATAGTTTTAATCACTAAATTTCAGAATGACATACTTTCTACATTTTTGGAGGAAAAGTATTTTGCATTATTTAAAAAAGTTATCTTGCTTAAAGAATACACATCAGCTTATTTAAACAAGCTAAATTATAAAATGCAATTCCAAACCCCATGTCTTACATTCCATATAATAATCAAATGCATAACCTTTGCATGAAGTAACATAGAGGTAACATATATTCCTGATATCAAATTTTGTGACAGAGGATATTTAATATAATATATATTCAATTTAAAGCTACAGAAAGTAAGATAGCTTGGGTGTGTCCAACCAGAATTAAGTTGTCAATTCAAACATTTTGTTTCCTATTAATGTTGGTAAACAATATGTATACTTTATGGAATCGCAGATGTTTTTTGTCCGGTCAAAAAATGACAGAAAAAATATATTATTTAAAATTTAACCTGAAAAGTTTAACTTGCTAGTTTTTTTTATTGAGATTGAGACAGAGCTTAGATATATTTAAAATATATTTTAAAATTATTATATTTTATATAAGTAGTATTAGTGTACATACACATGTGAAATATATACGCAATACATTTTTAAATAATTGTTAGATTGATATTTTTAACTGATGGAAATTCGTTCTATAAATAAGGTGAACTAGCGGTCGGCGAAAAAATATATTTAAAAGTTTACTTTTTATTTTTTTATATTTCGATTTTTGCCACATTCGTATTTAATTTTTTTTTAATTATTTTATAAAATATCAAAAACTATACACATAAACTACCATGCGAATGGTATATGGCTACATTATTGTTTTTTTTTTTATATATTTTAAGGTAATATCTTTGGAATATGAAGCCTATGAAAACATGGCTTTAAAAGAAATGGGAAAAATCTGCGCAGAGTTACGTGTTCGCTGGCCAAGTCTTAAACACATTGCAATATATCACCGTCTTGGAAACGTTCCTGTGTGCGAAGAAAGTGTAGTTATTGCGACTTCTGCGCCCCATCGCAAAGCTGCTTTAGAGTCTGTAAGCTTTGCAGTAGATCAGCTAAAATCGCGTGTGCCTATATGGAAAAAAGAAATATATAAAACAGACTCAATCGGAGAGTGGAAGGAAAATGTAGAGTGCCTTTGGCCCCGTAAGAACTTATAAAATTTAAATTTGTATTCGTTGACAACTGTTAAAAACAAAAATGAAAATTATTTTATATTTTTTCTTTAATATATAACAGAAAATTCTGAACCACCTGTAGAAGCTTTCAGTTTCTCATCTTGCAAGATTGATCAGACAGTTGAAAATATTCCTAATAAATTAGTACAAATAAAAGTTAACGACAGCGAAATAAACAGACGACTGAAATGTTTTTTAAAAAGGAAACGGAATGAAATTAATCAATACAATAAAAATGACTTTAAACAGAAGTCAAACTTTAGTAAATGCTCCGAATCAGCAGAAAAGTATTCATGTGCTCGTACTCAAAGTATCCTTGTAAAGCAACAGCAGTCAAGTGGTCATTTAAAAGGTAAGTCTGTCAAGGCATAAAATAACTTTTCACTTATTTGTACATTGAACTTATGATAGTCCGCCGTGTTAATAACGGTTGTGGACCACAAGTGCGGCCCAACTATTCACATCAACTGAATAAGCTTATGACGACACAGCACAATTATGATGGCTCGTTTGACAACAAACTTTTAAAAAACTTACGTCTGAAAAATATAGAAGATTATATGTGTGTTATCCCTGATGACGATAATATTTTAAATCGAATTAAAAATGTAGAGAATAGAATTTTATTATTAGAATCCACTTCTCCAGAATACAAATGTTTTGTAAGTACATATTTATATTATTTGCTATAGCTGCTTTGATGAAATTTTTTTTATTTTTTGTAGGTTCAATTTGGAGCAAAATTGGAAAACATGTGTTTAAAGAAATCTAAAAGAGAAGTTTACTTATGTGATAGATTAAATGAATTTATTATTAATATAGGAAACGAATTAAAACAGTAACAACTATGAGTATATAAATCAAGCATTTCAAGATGTTGCAATATTTTTTTTAATGCGTCAGGGCCAACTATTTGATTTTATGGTGCATCAAATAAAGTCAAATAGAAAAGTTATGAAACACCTAAAGAAAGTTTTATAAGATTTTTAAAGTTCTGCAGATGATTGAAATGTGTGATCCACCTCTGACATCAAATCTGCGACTTGCGAAAAGTTTTTGTAATCTGATTTGCCTATTCGTTTCTAAGAAAAACTAAAGGCTTACCACATAAACCTTTTATAAGATTTTTTATTTCCAGGTGTTCACAAGTTTTGAGATTGGAGCTAGTAAAAACAGCCATTCAGTCTTTTCGCGTTACAGTGTAACAAACCGAAAGTGTATCATTCTGTCACCGGCTTTAGTTGTCGTCTCAAATAATAGTTGTGCAACTGTCGATATTGTAACGGATAATCTTCTAGTTGATATTTCATTTAAAAGAACACCTTTACGCTTCACCCTCACTTATTATCTGATGCTTATTGACTGAAACAATTAAAAAAAAGGAGTTTCCGCCAAATATATGAAATGGATTTCGATATCGAATAACTCCACAATTTTGATCAAACCGGTTAAAATTAAAAACAGATAATCTCAATAAATTCCAGAGTATTATTTCAATCTATATGAATAAAAATGGTAAGAAAAATGTATACTTTATCATCACTTGAGAACGGCTTGGCCGATTTGGCTCAAATTTTTTTTTCAATTGTTTGTAATTGCCTGTTAACAAATACAGCACTGTTCATGACAACAGTAGAGGCTTTGCGTGAAGGGTCGGCACAATTTAGATGGGTATCGACAATGCATATTGATGAAATCGGGCACACTATTTAAACGAGAAAATCGACTGAACGAATAATTTGTGCGAGTTATTTGTTGGAATAATTAATGCTATAAGACGATTAAACCATTTTTTTTAATGATATGATAATGAGCGTTGATAACTTAGACTACAAAGAATGACCTACGACATCGTACGCAAAATCTTTCTAATAATCCTCTGCAGTTTTATACAGTCTATGACTCGAGGTCTTGTCTATTGCTGAGATCATATATACAGTTTGGCTTTTGTTATGAAATTGTAAATCTTGTTTATGTTATCCTCTGAAGGAGTTTGTTAGAAATTTTAGGGGAGCTGGGAAATAAAGTGAGAGGCCCTAATGCTCTTTAGTTTCAGGCATGTGTCCAAAAAGTGAGTGACCGTTTGACCATCTCCTCAATGATAAATGTGTTCGTGTGTCCATTGGGTGTAATCGATACGTAAGCGGGTAAAGGTACCGCATACACGACTTGAGGTTAGGAGGGAACTGAATTTTGTAGCAGCTAGAGAACCGGAGAATGATGATTTTTTTTGGATTTGAAAATTGTCATCGTTCGTTGCAGCGAACTGGCAGGCTTTTAGTGAAGCAAACGCTTCGGCTGTAAAGATAGAGTTGTATGCGGGAACGAATCGTCCGGAGATGATGTTGCGCTCACCGCTGACAACGGCAAAGGCTGCTTCGACTGTTTTCGAGTAGCAAGGTTTGTGTTAATGTTGGGCTTTTGCCGCGACAGGCCAAGCACGGCGAACAGCTCCGTGATATGGTACTTGTATTTTTTTGATGTAGGACTTTGCGCACCAACCATAGATGAAAGGGCCATAATCAATATTAGGGCGCGGGTGATGTATATAAGCTTATTGATGTGTATACGGGTGTATTTAGAACTTAAAAACTTGATAATGTTGAAACGGGACTCTAGCTATTTTCTGAGGATGTTACAGTGATGTTTAAAAAGAAGCTTCGAGTCGAAGGTTATGCGAAAGATTTTTTATTTATCTACGCTTTTATTGCTATTCTTAAAAACTATATCGGTGAATTTACATTGGTGTTTGCGGCAAATATGCAGCAATTGACATTTTTCTGTTGCGAGGGAGAAGGCACCCCACGAGTCCAGGACTTGTGACTTCCCTTAGCTGCTGGAAGGCATAGTTCCACCATGGAACTTTGGGTTTGTGGGGAACTCTTTTTGTTCGTAGGATGCTACAATTAGCGGCAACTCCTATACATTTGGTAGTAGCTACTTGATGGTTCAGGCATCCAGTTTTTCAGTTTACAGCAGGTTGTTTAGATTTACTTTCGAAGATATCCCAGTTTGCAAACTCGGTTTGATATTTTGGCAGCAGTGGGGTATTGTCAGCACTGAATTGCACAGATAAGAGTATATTTATAGGGAAGTGATCATTTCCATTAAAGCTATCTAGTGTAGTCCAGCTACACATTTGTGCAATTTGTGGTGATATCGGTGAGATATCAACATTAGTGAAACTGTTATGTGTTGAGAGATAGGTTACCGAGCCGTTGTTTAGAATAACCAGATTTTGTCAGCAGTCCATTGATTTGGTTAAGAATATTGCTGATTTCGTGGCTTGTGAAAGCTTGACAGGAAGGAATGAATGCATTTATAATTTAACACTACCCGGGCTCAGTTGTATGGGGGAACAAAGAATGTATTAATAACATTGTGCGAACGGGGAATGTGTCCTTTAATGAGCACACCGATACCTTGTTTGTCCGATGTGTTATAAAGGAGGTTGTAGAAGCCGGTATATGTCTTGGGGCAGGTAAAGCTTTTGAAATTGTGAGGCAAGTGAGTTTCTTGCAAACATGAAACATCTGGCGATTGGTCTATAAACTGAAACGTAATTTCATTGAAGTTATTTAAAATACCGTTAATGTTGTTTCTTCATTGTAAAATTTTAATGGACATTGTTATTATTAAGGAATATGTTTTATATTTGCAAGATAAGGATTAGCAATGCCAAGAGAAATGACTAAGAGTCAAGATCTTCCATTGATGTATTCGAATCTTCGGTTGTATTTTGTGTAAGAGAATTGAAGTGGTCTGAATAGTTGATTTCTTTGGATTGTTGAGTGTTGTTTTGATTTGTGGTTTTATGAACTTGTGCTGCCAATTTATGAGCACGGGATTTTGCAATATAGTTTTGAGTTTTTTCGTAAGAGAGTGATGTTTGTGAAGAGATGTGGGCACCGCCTGAGAGCGCGTACTGACAAGCTCTCGAAAGGTAACTTGCTTACCGCAAGTTTTTGTTTTGCTTGTTTTGATCACCCTTGAGTATATGGTTGAATGGATTGCTGCGGCGGCAGCGCTAAGTTGTGGTTGTTGCTGTTTTAAGATTATGCGAGCTTACCGCATACTGCATTTCTTCGCTGTTTTCATTCTAAGGAGCTCTCAGAAAGTGCGAGTGCAGGGGTACTGGGAGATGGGGAACTAAATTACATGTCACACATGCGGCCGAATTTTTGAATGTTTTGCTGTATGAACCAGGAGTTGACATGTCTTTCACCTCATGGGGATAGAATCCCTGACCCTGACAGAATGCCAAGAGATTTCAGGCTTACTTGGTAACTATAGAGATCAATGGTGATCAATATTACTCTAGTGGCCTAAGCGTTGCCATCTACTGTTCTGGAGAACTTAAAGACAGAGTGAAAATTCTGTGATTGAGAGCTCTTTAATTTTTTTTGACTATAACAAAATTTGGAGAGTCGTGGAGTTTGCATTCTATATCGCAAATGCCAGATAAATGTGTAACTTTTGTGAATTTACCAGCAACAATAGGTTGCCATCGCGGAGGGTAAATATGGATATAATTTCATTGCTGATAATATGCATATGCATATGTGTACGCCATGGCACGAGAAATCAAAGATAGACTTGTCGGGGTTTTTGAAGGCTATTATTGAGAATCTAGGGTTTTGTTTGCTTTGTTCAGGCAACTCAGGGAAGTCTTCTTTGAATTTTGTATAAAAATAATGCGAAAAAAATAAGTGACCGTAGATAAGACACAAACTTCCGCACTCGAAAAGACTTATGCGTATGGAATACACGAACTTAACAAATCAAGATTCTAGCACTAATAGTTCCTTGCGATTTTCGCGTTCATTAAAACAGATGGAGCTGAATTTACCCATTTACAGATTCGTTGATGTCTTTTTCTGCATGTAACATACATTTGCACAAAGCTGTAGTATCTATTTTACCCATATTCAATGGGTTGTGTGTGTTTATATTCATATCTTGTTTTGATTTAATTTCAGGACCCACGGCTAACTAAATTAAGCTTAAGCGGCATCTTACAAACTGTTGAAACTTGAATGTTTAGCTGGAAAGCTTTAAGACATGGCAACTTCAATTAATATGATGAAGTCGACAGCCACCGTTGCCAAATGAAATTTGACAATCAAAACCTGTAGCTTACGCAATTCGTTCATTTACATGTAAAAAAATCGAGTCTCTTGCTTTAATAGAGTGAAATATTGTGTTCATACGAACTGAGGGACAACAAGATTGGAATTACAGAAAAACTTGTACGCCAATATTTAATCCCGATAGAAAAGGGGACAAATTATTGGTCATCTTACCCATTGTGAAAATCCTAAATGAATTCTTATAGCATACATGGAATAGTATACACGTTTAAAATAGTTACAGACGTGAAACTAGCGGACCCGGCCAACTTTGTCTCTCTCCAATTTGACGACTGCATATTATCCCAATGTCGGTTCACGCAGCCGCTTAAATTATATACTTAAAATAACATGTTAAATAGTCACTGGTGGAGTTTCATGTAACGCTCTTTAACTTTATAAATTGTTTGCGCTGCCCATTGTACTTATTATAGTTGATTTATGCTGAAGCCAGCTGTTAATTAAGTTGTTGTAATCACGGCCAAGCTGCCTACGCTCTCTCAACTATGTTCTCTCTTTTCACTCTAAGCATTAACCGATTTCGGTGATGATGACATTAATATTATTACGCATCACTGCGAAAAAAAAACTTACAAATCACCGACAATTGTTGAATTAATTTGCAACCGCTAATAAAAAGCTTATTAGCTAAAAACTGGTGACCTCAACGCGATTTTTCTCTCACATATAAACAGGTGTCTCAAAGCTTCGAACTTTTATATATGTGTATATGTACATACATACATATCTACAAGAAACCTACTCAACTGACCAGTCAGCTATATAAATATATATATATATATATATATATATATATATATATAGTGACGTATTTACATACGTATTCACCTACTCAAACAAATGTCCACATGCACTCAAACCATATTCACATACACTCAAATAAACATATACAACTCATATTTCCACTTCCACATATTCATAAATTTCACACCACTGTGCAACTGCATTCGGCGCCGGAGTCGTGTTCGTTATCCTTTTCGGCTATGCAGCTGCATGCACTTAAAAGCAAGTACATGCAGATGACTCATCTCAGCTCCGGCGTGGCCGAGCTTCTAACATTTTATTTTAGAATTAAGAAGTTAGTCTTCAGCTGATTTCGAATGAATAAAGACATCTGAAACTAAATCGTTGCTTCTGGAATTTTATTCGGATTTTTCAGCGGTTTCAAGTGCGATCTATTGATTGTAAGCAAACTTTGACTCAACGTGAAATAACCAATTATCTCACTATATATAACAACCGACAAACAGGGTGTCATTTTTATAGTGAAGGGCAACTTCCAGTTACTAACAGTTGATGAAGTTACAGGCGATTTTATCTAAAGACAAATTAGCTGTGTTTGAGAATTCGGTTAGAGGAAATTGAAGATATGCAATATATATTTAAACAAGTCCACAATAAACTCGAACAATTGAATTGTGACGAAATCAGCAGTGAATTACGCAATAATTGTAACGGAATTGTAGTGCCTAACAATAAACGTTTTAATGCTTCGTGGACCCTCGGACAAATTCAACGTCTACATTCGTGGACATTTATGCGGATTGCATAAATGTGCAGGTGCCTTTGCAAAAATTGGATAGGGTAATCCAAGCATGGTGTGAGGAACGCCTTGAAGATCCGAACCATGTAAATAATTGAATAATGCCCTTAGCTGTATTTTCTGTTCTGATGTTAAACACATATACTATTATCTCAAATTTTAAAATATGGCTCCATCGATTCGGCTTAGTGCAGGAAAGGAACTTGGTCTGTGCATAAACTGCCTTGGGAATCCTAGGCAATCAAGTGCGTCGTCAACTCACAGCGCTGACTCCACTGCCTCACCTTCTTCTGCTCATAGCCCAGAATCTAAACAATGATGTTTTGCTTCTAGCTACAGCAACTGTTCGAATAAAAGATCGGTCAAGAGTCTTCGTATCTTGTCGTACCTACATCTTAAATCCACTTTAGCTCAGAAAAGTTAAGTCGGCCGCTACCGTTTCGTTTTGTTATTTTTGCTTGAATGGATTCTCATTTCTGACATCCTTTGTGCCTACGTTAGTTGTTGAGCTTAATACGTTGGATGAGCAAGAAGCGCTTTTGGGATGTTGAGAATTGCACTGAGGTAATTGTCAAGATGTCTTAGGAGAATCTAGATTGTGAAAACGTCATCCGATTATTCACTGAAGTGTACTCTGTACCAGTGTCAGTGAAGCTTACTCAACGAGCTCTGCGAAAATTCTTGTCTCTCGAAAAGAAACTAGAGCATCGACCAACTTTAAAAACCCAATACGCTGCATTTATTAAAGAATACCTCGCCTTAGGTCAGATATCCGTTGTCTCTGCCGACTCAGTTGATCTCTGACGATACTTTCTTCCCCATCACTGTGTAATGAAGGAAGATAGTACTCCAACAAGCTTCGGGTCGTATTTGATGGGTCCGCATCCACTTCATCTGGATATTCATTACACGATGTTCTGATGGCTGGTCCCGCAGTTCAACCAAAGCTGTTTCAAATTCTTATCCGGTTCCGCTTATACCCAATTGCAATAACAGGAGACATTTGCAAAATGTATCGCAGCGTAAAGGTTGCCGACGCTCAGTATTGTTAATCACAGCTCGATTTTATGGCCAACTCGGATTAGATGGACGAAAGATTACTAAAGCCAAAATATTCCTCCAAGAACTTTGTGAGTTGTAAGTTGCCTTCCAGCTGGCTTTAATTCCTAGTGGCTAGAATTATCTAGTTGTTTTTGTCATTTCGAAGACTTAAATTCCCTTGGTTAGCCTGGGTGCCTTGAAATTCACGGCTTTTGCGTCGGCAGCATCGAAGCTAATGGAATCTGGAATTACATAGTATCCCATTAGCCCGTTAGTCACTTGCTCTGCGCCAAATCTCGTGTAATCCCACTAAAGACGATTTCTGTGCCGAAACTGCAGCTAAATGGAACATAGCTGCTTCCTAGACTCATGACTGAAATATTAGACTTAGACTAAGGGGCCATACTTTTACTGGTGTGATTCTGTGGTTTCGATATTGTGGATGACGGAGGAACCTTCAAGATTTAAAGTTTTTGTAGTAAATCCAGCAGACCAACTGTCTCAAGGGGCTCTACCAAACAAGTTGTTCGAGTCTTCACTATGGTTTCATAATCCTGCTTTTGTTTATGCTCCCAAAGCTGACTGGTCTGCTGACATGTTGACTGAGAAACTGATTCTTGAGCTTCGGCGTAATGGGCTGATGGTCAAATCACCGCATGCCGACATTGTCGTAACGTACATTTGGATATGTCTTCAAGTTCTCTAAGAGTATTCGACGCCCTGGCTTAACAGTCTCTGAAATTCGCAACGTGACCCAGTTGATGCTTCGCATTGTTCAACAGACGCACTTGAGGGATTACATTAAATCACTGCAGCCAAAGGGACAAAGACAGACAGAAACTGTGCATTTGAATAGTTCACTTGCTTCGCATTCGCCATTTCTGGATCAATTCGGAGTTCTTCGCGTGGATGGTCGATGGTGGTTGAAAAATGCATACAATCGTCTTACCTCGAAGTCACCCAATACCTCTGGCTATCATTACTCAGCATAGTGACTTGATGAATCTCATGCCTTTGAAATTACAGGAGTTAACTTCTGCGGTCCTATTTTCTACAAGCCAGAAACACGCAACAATCTCGGGATGTGCTACTTTTGTGATTATATTTGCTTCGCTTGACAGGCTTCAGTTGTAAATTAACGACGGAGTTCCTGGAACATCAAGCGAGTTTTAAAAATTCTTTCAGGCCTCTAACGTTCACCAAAAGCAAACGAACGTCGAAGCGTTCATCTTGGCGCGAAAGAACTGTGCACAATCGTCCACAGACGAAGCCAGCAACAGCGTCACCTTTCTTCCGGAGATTAAAACTTCTTCAATGCAGCATTTCTTGTATAATAGCATGGAATATTCGAATAGAATAAAGTCCTTATGAACGGATCGCATTCGCATGTCGAAAGGATATTTGTCAATGTGGTGGCTGGTACTACTCCTTGCATAGTCAGATGCCGTTTTTTCTCGTTACCTCGTTCATTTCTTCCCTGCTTGCGATACTGTTGAATATTTCTCTAAAAAGCTGTTCTCTCCTCCATACTTCTTTTGATGCTTGCCTCAACTTCTCTGGCCAAGGCCAATGCAGCTGCCGGGAAACTATTGATTTGAAGGACCTCTTAAGTACTGAAATAAAATAAAATATTAAGCAAGGCGGCCCCGTCCGGGTCGTGTAACATAACAAATTTTTTTTGTGACTAGTGTCAGGCGTTTTTCTACTTCGACATAATATTGCATTAGGTTAAGGTTGCCTTTTCTAACCATTTGTAGGCTCTCTCGTACAACACGTAGTGAAGTTTTTCTGCATAAGTGCAGTCTAGCCTGGCAATTATGGCATCAAAATGTAACACGGTATTATAAGAGACTAATAGCGCTCTTGCTGGTCCCCCGATCTTGTTTCTTTTGATCGTAACACTTTGTTCTCC
The DNA here is from genome assembly GCA_004143845.1 of Drosophila lacertosa. Taxonomy (NCBI): domain Eukaryota; kingdom Metazoa; phylum Arthropoda; class Insecta; order Diptera; family Drosophilidae; genus Drosophila; species Drosophila lacertosa. The sequence goes on along the minus strand of SCDZ01000995.1, from coordinate 2,318 downwards.
ATTGAAGTCGGGAATAGAGGACAATGTCTAGATTAACTTCACATCTAATATCGGGGTTAGCAGTTATTCTTCTGTAAACTTCTACTTGTGGAGTTTTTATTTGTAAGCTGTTTATCTATTGCCTTACGGCAACTATTTCTGCCTTTAACGTTTGCCTTCACCGATTTTCTTACTCGATTAGTGCAATATTAACCGCACCCTCTATAATAGCTTTTAGCTGGAGCAGGTCCATTATTGGTTCACCCTAAACTAAGTTTCCAGTTACGTTTTCTGAGAATAAACTGTCGTCGCTATCGTACTCTTGCTTCATTTCTTTATGTACCCTGTACTCATCAGTTAGTAACTCACAATAAGTGAACTCACGCACTAAAACACACACACTACTAAACAGCCAGCAAACAAAGCGAAAAGATAACCGAAAAAAAAAGGAAATAAAGTGCGTGCGTTGGTGCTGCTCAGAAGTATGTGCTGACTTGCAAGTTGTTGCACTCTGCTTTTGCCACTTATATGTCATTAGCTACAGTATCTCTAAATTTCTGACGCTACAGGGGTCGGGGTAAACTATCCGTTGGTTGGGCGCCAATTAATATTTCTTCCTCGGCGGGAAAGTATTCCACGATTATTATGAAGGGAACTTTGTTCCCATTATTAGCCTTGAGGCTCAATACATAATAATAAATAAAACGGCTTTTCCAAAGTTTTAATATATGCAGTGTGCCTATTTATCGAAAGAGCTTGTCAGAGTTTCTGATATTCAGCCTGTGCTGTTTCTTTATTCAACTCGACCTCAAAACTAACATACAAAATTATTCAAGCTGAGGTAAATTTGAAAAGCTACAAAAGTTGTAGTCGGCAAGTCGGCTAATCACCAGCGGAAACTCTCTTTTTCGACATATTGCAACAATCAAGTTACCGCTGCTGACTCTCATTGACGGTGAGTGACTTTTTGCATTTCATTTTGCTTAATTTTCGTACAAACATATTTCTATCGACTTTGATATTGATCTGTCAGCTGTGTCTGCATTTCAAGTGGCATTTCCTTTTGTGTTACTTTTTGCGCTCAGCTTTAGATATCGCTTAAATGCCTAAGCCATCCGCCAAAGACAGTAGCGGCTTTTAGTGCGTTGAAATTTTACAAAGCCAAAGCCCAGTCCGTGCAACGGCAACTCGTGCTTTTTAATAAGTTTCTGTATTTAGTTGAATCCGCCAACCTCGACGAATCGGATCTTCAGGTAAGCATCAGTGGAATTGACTTGTTGGAAAAAATTTGAGTTGTCTGTTGAGGCAAGGCAAGATTTTTCGGATGTCTATTACCAGACCAAATCAAAGCTCTCTCATGAAATCAATACCCGTCGTAAATTAAACATAGCCAGTTTAACTGCGTTCCGTCGATTGCCCGAGGAGCGCAACTCAACCATGTTTAACACAATCGTTGGACACAATGATGAGCTCTGCAACCTGGTGAAGTTTCAACAACTGCGTTCCTGCTTGGTGTGGCATCAGACACAATTCGTTCTCTCGAGCCCACTGACTGGAATTATACATTTCCAGGCACGCATACGAGCAATTTTTGGATTTCGGAGCATCACTAAAGGTTCTGCAAATGGTTTGAGGGAGCTTAGTGACAACATAAATTCTCACTGGCGATCTCTCAAAAAGATTAAATCGACTCAGGATATCGCTGATGGACTGTTATTGCAACTCGTCGCCTCCAAATTTAACCAATTTACGAACGCAAAATGGAAAGAAGCGCAGAGTACCAAACAACTACCGAAAGGGTCGCACATGTCGTCGTTCTTGGAAATGAAATGTGTGGCATGTTGCAGAATTTAGAGATAGCTATGGTAACTCAAGCACCTAGCCGTCAGGTGGAAAAAAATCACACAAGCTAACACGTAGCTTGTTAATCTCCTCATCAAACCCGGCTACTTTGTTTTGTGTTCTGTGGCAGGCCAAATTGACAAAATGCCCATGTTTCATAGCTCTCGCTACAAAGAAGCCAAAAGGCACTGTAGGCACTGCCCCTGGAAGCATCACTCATTGTTGCATATGGATCTTGCTCCATCGCACAACTTCGTCACTCGTGCCAGTTCGAATTCGATCTGGAGCTTTCATACCGTGCCATGCTTTCATGGACTCCGCAGCACAGCTGAACATCATCTCCTATCCTTTTGTTAACCACCTCCAACTCAAAGGTCATCTCTCAAACGAAGTCATTTTAGGCGCCGGGAACTCGACCCTACCGTCTGACAAGTCGGTTGACGTCATAATAAAATCATGAAATTCAGACTACATCATCTCATTCGCAAGTTCTATTA
>SCDZ01000994.1:0-16584 GCA_004143845.1 Drosophila lacertosa | reverse complement strand
GCAAAACCTCTGCAAGGCGTTTTGGCATGGAATCCACAAGTTTTTTGGTTTCCTCCGACGTAATTTTGGCCCATTCCTCCAGAATAACCTCCTTGAGCATTTTTTTTGGGTGTACGCAGACATATGCGGGCAAGTGTATATGTACATACTTACATATACATATATAAAGATTTCTCATAGAATCTTGAAAAGGATTAATTTGTTACACTTAATTTGTAAAGCTACAACTAATTTTAATGAGATTACTTAACCTTTAACGAAGATTATGTATATATTGTGAAATAACTGGTTATTTTACATACATATGTATTATGAAATTTTAAGTACATTACCAACACATATAATTAAATTAAACTCGTAATTGTAACACACACACACATCAGTTAATATTCATTCGATTGATGCCCTCCCACTCTGTACGTCTTGCTTGCAGAATTAAGGCTGCAAGCTTGCTGGCTTACTCAAGAACAACGACAAAACATAGGCTTTACTTTCAGAATTTCTTTTATCAATATGAGAAATATAGATTTGAAGGTATTGCTTCTTCTGAGTACATTAAGGATAATAGCGTCAAATTTTTTATGCATGCTTTTCTAATACATATGTATATTCAAAGGTTAATTAATAATGTCTCGTGTTAGCTACGCAAGTGCAAGACTTATTGGAATCTCTCTTCTACTTTAACATTGTCATTAAACAACCTTCGTTTTAAAGCACACATGTTTTTTTCATATTTTGTAAATTTTTAATTTACATGTTAACATTAAATATTTTATTTATTTCACACATTTGACAAATCGAGTAAAACATCAACACCTTGCTAATTGTTGTAAATGAATGAAATGACAGCTGAATAGAAAGGCGTTAGTAGTATATGTTAAAAAAAACCAGAAGTGCAAGATATTTCATATAACACAGTAAATTAAGAATAAAAAAGTTTGCCTTCGCTTAGGGATATGATAAGTCAAAACCGGACCCGGACTTTTACATTTTTTCAAACATTTTGATATATTATTTTTAAAGTTTATCAGTCAGTTTTATTCTGTTTAGTAACGGCGAAGTCGCTTTTTTTATATTATATGTATATATAAACCGCTTTCATTTTTGCTCAACACCGAGTGCAGTGAGCAATTATACTCAAAGATAGCTTGTATGATAAGATCGACAGTGTCTGTTCCAGACGTACTCCGCAGGGCTATATTCGTCCAAATAAAATTTTTAAAACTCCCAATTACGAAGCTTTGAGTAAAGCTTCCTATTACATAATAGCTTCCAGAGTTGCCAGAAGGACAACTTGCAAACATATGTTTTTAACTGTCGTAATCTATAATATTGGATTCCAAATGAAACGTTGCATACAAAAACATTTAATGCTAAGTATTTTCCCCAAAAATCCTTCCCCTTGCAAGGATCTTCTTTCAATAATAAATTGGAAATGAGCGACGAAAGGTTCCTTTTCTGGTTTTAAGATACACAACTAGAACTCTTCCATCTTTTCCAGCAATTGCTGATGTGGCTCATGCTAATTTCCAAGTTTGCGGGGGTACATTGACCTCATGTACGATGACCAGCTGCCCTTGGTGGATATTGCGACATAGTGTACAAGTCCATTTTGGTTTTCGTTGTACCTGCTGCCTTAAAAATGTCTCCTTCTGCCAACGGTCCAGATATCGAAAGAGCCTGCTCTGGTGCTACGATCAAAGACGCTCCAAGAAGCAGGTGGCCGGGTGTGAGGTCCATCATTCGGGTCGTCTGCCATCGGTGCTATGGGTTGTAATTCAGAATAGATCCAACCTCAGTTATGATTGTCTGCAGCTCCCCGTATAAATGATTTGCTTCTTCCACATTCTTTACCAAGACTGATTTAGCAGACTTCACTACCGCCTCCCACGGACCACCAAAGTGTGTAGCCCGCGGAGGTATTTAGCGATATTCGAAGCTCGGTCGAGAACTGAAGTCGATTAAAAAGTGTGATGCTTCGATAGTAGTATGGTTTTTGTTTCTACAGTTACTAATTCAATGTGGATCGCCTTTGTGGCGAAGTAAACAACAACAATTGTGCATATGTTTTATATGTTTTAAATGCCGCCTTTCCATGGATCTTGTAAGATGTAAGAAGTTCACAAAAATCCACCCCAGTGACCTAAAAAGGGCGCAAAAGTCGTATGAGATCCGCTGGAAGGTTGATTTGCTATATGAGTTGAGACTTATATTTAAAGCAATGTATGCACGTTCGAACTACTTGTGGAACTAATATGCTCGCATTTATGATCCACACATTTTCTCCCAGTATGTAAATTTTGACGATGTAAATGATCTGTATATAATTTACTCAAACGATATCTAACTTGGTTTCTCACAGTTGCATTGTACACATAAAAATGCATAGATTTTGCAAATTTGGTTTTAATAATTTCTTTGCTTATGCAATAAACTACTTTCTTTACCATACCAATTCTGAGGCTTAAATGTATGAGATATCTTAGCCCTGGTGATTAGCGGTATCTCTATTTAAGATGCGATATACTTATGACTTTATTCATAAAATTCTTACATATGTCAATGAATTTTCAATTATTATGTTGATGATTGACATTTTGCAGTTCTTGTCTGTCCTGCAAATGAATGTACGCTTTCGAACTTCAATTGGTGGGAGTACTAGTAATTTTAAATGTGGCCAAAAAGTGTCATCTTCCTTAAGAAATGCAGGGCCAGTAAGCCATATGATGATTTTAAAGTCATCCGTTGTGCAGCTTCCCGAAATTATATCAGCTGGATTCTAAGAAGATGACAGATGTCTCCATTTGACAGAATGCGGTTGGAGAAATTCGGCTTGCTATAACGCAATTCAGCTTAGATGTGTGCAAACCAATCCATTAAAGACCTGTTGTGGAGCGATATATTTATTTATTTGAAAATGATTGACTTTTCGAGTGTCAACTTCAGTAATTAAAATAACATAAACTGCAAAAGATTACTTGATAAAAGGAATTATTGAAAAACAACACCATGTATCGTTCTACTGTTTGTTAGCGACGAAATTCAGAAGTAAAAGCCTTTAAGCCACGTAAGGCAAAAAGCAAAAATTACTTTTGAACGGACTCTATCCTACCCTAATGAATTTTATACTGCGGACTCCAAATGCATTAGCAGTATTCTATAATTGGACGTTCCAAAGATATGTATAGAAGTTTAGTTGTGAAAGGGTCATTAAACCCTTTTGACCAGCGATTAATGAAACCTAAAACTCTCTTTGCTTCGATTACAATAGTGGGTATGTGACTATTGAAATTTAGCTTAGAATCTAAAAAAATTGTCTTTGCTGTAGCTAACTACATAGGGCATAGTAAGGCTAAGCGTCACAAACATACACTTAGAACAATTTAAACAATAAATTTAAAATATATCCTACTACATACCCTAACTTAATAACAGGTAGTGGAAGCTACTTTGGAACTTATCTTTTTTTCACCTAGCCTAGATTAACTTTTCCTACATTTCATGCAGTATTTTGTAAAGATTATAAAGACTGAAACACAAACACAATTGCTTATAAAATTCCTCAGCCTGTAAGTTGAAAGGTAGATTACAAAGTGCGATATGGCAAGTGGTTATAAGAAGTCGGTATGCACCCAAGCTGTATTGAATATACGGCATTTATTACCCCGAATGGGGTCGATGCGTTTATAAATGCATTATCAGTTTTTTAACGAGCAGTCATGAAACCATTAAGTTATCGAGCTTATATTAAGCTTGTTCGTAGCTTTTTGTTGATATGGACAATATTATGGTTGCGGATTAAGCAAAGAAATCTGCAGTTGAGAAATTACAAATTGTTTTAGGTATGCATGTAAAGGCTGCAAAGTCATTAAGTACTGATAATTCTTTATCCTAAGGACATTCGAGGTACAGGCAGATGAGTTGCTAATGGCGTTTCACAGCATAAACTTGAGTTAGTTCAATTTCTACTCGAACAACACAATAACGTAATATAATTTTAAATTACGATGCTACTTATTCTATAGAACAAATCATCCCAATAGTGAAGAACATGGTGGCGTTCTGATTAAAAATCGTATGGAGACCCCAAGGGGAAACTATCTTTATAATACAATTATAAAAGCCAACAATAAGCTCGAACTACTAACTGACTTAGATACAGAAAATATATAAGTTTACATATTAAGCTAAAATTACTTCTCAATGCTTAATCTGACATCGAGTGCTTTCGCAGCTCGCAATTCAACACCTCCAACTACACAAGCAGAATACAACCAAAGTAAGCTAAACTTTCAAATCGAACAGGTCGTCCTCGAAAATCGACGCTTAAGTGAATTACGAGAATAGCAATACTGCTGGACGTTTGCACGGCAAAGGAAAGACGCCACACGTAAAGTAACCAAAGCCTTAAAGCAACCTAACGCTAAGCTGGCCAACAGAATTTGTCATGACTATACAAAGCCCCGCAGGCGGCTAGGCCCGCAGTAATGAAGATAGAGCCAACACAGTTGACGCTTACCTTTAATTTTTTTTCATCGAAACCCTGCCGCAACTTCGTTTATACCACTGACTTTAACAAGTGACTCTCAGCTTCAAAATGAGTAAATCTTGTTTTGCCCAAAACGAAACAAAAATAAAAGCAACGGTTCCGAATAACACGCACAAGATTTTAAAGTCATACCTCTATGACAGGAAATTTTCTGTGAGATGTAACACTGGTATGTCTGACGATCATCCTATCGGATCTGAATTTCCTCAAGGAAGCGTACTCCCTAACACTATAGGTCCTCTACACAGCACGCATTCCAATACACAGACGACAAACAACATCTTCCTTTGCTGATGATACAGCAATTCTCAGCTCCTCCAAGTGCCTAGCTCTGCATCTAATCGACGTAGAAAAATCTGATTGCCGAATAAAAGTAAGCGAACAAAAATGCCTGAACAGGCAACATTGCCCACAGATCATATCAAACAATAAAGCAGTCCCACTAGCAAACGAAGTAATGTATGTAGAAGTACACCTTGATAGAAGACTCACATGGCGCAGGCATATGTTACGTTCGAAACGAAAGCATGGAAACAGACTTGTATATTCAAATTGTCATAGATGTAGTAGCAAAACACAAGGAAAATTACAATGGTTAGCTTTCTTCGCACCCTAGACATCTCACGAGATTTCTAGCAAGGTTGCATAGCCGATCCAGTCTTCGTTGTAATGACCTACGAATCCAGCGATAGACTTTAGGGTGCTATAATAATATTACGGTTCAAATGATCTGTTAGTTATTATTATGATTCAATAAATGGAGCTGAGCTACACATAAATTCCAGAGCCATCGGATATAGAACTGTACATTTAAATTATGTACTCGCTGTTTTATTTTGTTTATGCAAGGCAGAACCTTAGCAATTAAAGACTTGACCAAGATCGTATACTTTTTATTTTCGAACCAGAGTCGATGAGAAAACTAGAACTAAATGCTAGGGATACAATTATTATGAACGTTGTTATGCTTAAAGAACAGGGCCCCATTGATCGTGGCACGGTCTCTAAAGGTGATAAGAATCTGTCGTTGATCCAGCGTTGCTGGATTGGAGAATTTTTGCGGATGAGGCGGGCATAAGATCACTTTGGGAGTGTTGGGGGGCTCTTCCAGATAACCTGATTTTAAGTCTGCATGATTTAAAACGTTTGGGTGACCAATGTTAATTTTTGCGAGTGTTATGGCAAGCATTAAATTTTGCAACAACCATCGACATTATATTCACAGCCAGTAATAATTCATACAAATGATAATTTTCAACTTGTGTATGTTTTAGTTACTTTGATAATCTGATTGACAGTGGAGTGTTTTATTTCGGATTGCCTATTAGTTTAATTTATTACCTGAATTTCTGTGAATCGGGTCTTCTCTAAATCACCGGCATCCAGTGAATCAGCCACAACCTTCAATATCGATCCTAGAAAATCGAAGCTCCTGACAACTCTATGGTGCGCCCAACGCATCTAATAGGTCTGGGAGAATCGCCGTATAAACTCTCGAGAGTTTCCTCATATGGGATTGCGGGCACATGTCGCTTAGATTGACCGTTTCTACCACCACTCGCATATTTTCCAAAAGGTTGGCTAAATACTTAACTTAAGCGAAATCTTCCAACACTAAGACACTAAGGCAGGCACTTTGCATGCTAATAGTACGTGATGCGCGCCGATACCAAGGATAATGAGAAGAAAAGGATGAATCCAAGCCTGTGAAGTGAAGTTTTGTCAATTATTTTGTTCGAAAAGAGGCAACCCACCAGAAAAAAATTACTTAATACAAATTACGAGAAGTGGCTAAACATGGCCTCAGAGTCATAGCATCATTATCAACGTGTCCCCTGTCCTTTGTCCTATGTGTCATGATTCCGCGTCTGCTGTTTTTTCTGCCCGCATGTGCGTCTAGACGTGGCATGCTTTCTGGAGCATAAGTAGGTTTAAGGATGAAAATATTTGAGAGAATATATCTCTTGCTGGCCACCCTGCACTTTCGCATTTGGCATATGCTCTCTTCTCTAGGCCTCTCGCAAAATTAGCTGTATAAGCGTATCTGTCATGATTGGACTCGACCTCTTGCGCAAGACCCGGAGCCGATGGCAAGTCATCGGAGTTTGCCGCAAACAGCACATCAATAACGCATCATTGCGGTATTTTTCAAAGACCCTTTGCCAAAGCCAGTTCACAAGACATGTTGACCTCGTTGGTCAATAATGTTAGCTTACTCTCTACATCATTGTGATATTTAAACAGTGGTAGGCTCCCCTGCCTTAAGATGCCTAACTTATTTTTTATTACGTGGATCGGACGTTGTGAAGACGAACCAATTTATTATCGCGTCGAAATTCATCACTGTACTAAAAAAAACAAACAAATCTGAGCGGCACCCATATTTTATAACAGCAAATGCCTGCACTTCCGGAGGGGCTATGTGTTCTGCTGCTACTTAGATTGTCAGCGCATAAATTCTCTGTATTTAAACTTGATATCCTCGCTGGTTTACAGCCGCTTGTTCAGCGAAGGCATTGCTGACAGCCGCCTGTACTACTAATATAAGTTGTTCAGGGTCCATATTATTTGATACCGAAGGGGCTACGGAAGCACGTCTTAGAGCTAAAATTCTAATCTGATTGTCAGTTTCTGACTCGGACTATCTTGAACGTCGGCTAGGGGTTCTGTATTGCGAAAACTGCAAGCTCATGGGCCTTGAGCACTAAATACGAACGAGCGCGCTTTTGCTCTCCGTCAATACCGTCCACATCTCAAAGGTTCAAAGCGCAGAGTGCTCTCCTATGCAGGCATGCACTGGCCAAAGAGACCTGCGCTTAGCTACGGTAAGTAGCACAGCAATCTCTTAAACTACCGCAACAGTAAGAGTAAATTAAAAAAAACTATAGAGTTTATTGGGACTGACAATTTCCAAATAATTCCCCTCGTCAAGTGCAGTAAACATGATAGAAAAATTCAAATGAAATCAAAAAACAATTTTTGAGTATTATCGAAGCATTTAAACGACACTAAAAAGAGCTTCTACACGTATCAACCAAAAAGCAGCAAGTTGTATTAAAGGTCATTGATCCTGATATAACACCCGCACAATCAACTAAGGTGCTAGAAGAAAAAAGGAATTAGCGATAAGACAGTCTTAAACATCTTAAACAAGGATAGGAGGCCGCAACCACTCTTCATGGAAGATCTTGAACCAGAAAGCAAGTCCTCAAAGATAAACGAAGTGGACCCAATATACAAACTTCAGTTCCTATTGCGACGTCGAATAACGACTGCAGCCAGATCCTCATTTGCCACCGAAAACTTAACCAAAAGCGTCACATTCGAAAGTGCGTCAACAACAGGACTGGTTCCCCCTGCCTCAAATACACAGTATTCGCAAGCAACACTCCCAAAACTGAAGACGACACAACAGCAGCAACCACCGGAGCAGATACAGAGCATATCTGAGGTAATGTTATATAACTTGCAGCAAATCTGTATGGAGTTCATTTCATTTATGCGGACCACTATGCAAGATTTAAAGCAACTCCAAAATCTTCTGATACACATGTTGATATGACAAAAATGAAAATAATAAATAGTTTCCCTACGTATATCTACGTGGAACGGTAATGCAGTTTCATGGCATAAAGTTTAGCTACTTCAATTGCATCACACTTGCTTGCGAGGCGCAACAATATTTAAAATTGGCACAGGAAGAGTAGAGGTAGAGGTGCTGCTAGTAGTTTGAACTTGAGTTCGGAAGGATTTACCTTTGCGACTACTAACAACACGAAAGTTATTATTGTTGATCGGTACAGATACAACAACTGACACAATTGGGGGCTCTTTCGGAGCCACCAAGGGGGTTAATAAGGAAGATGAATCAACAAATTGAGGTGCATCTAAAATTGGGAGATTTTTTTTAGGGCTGAGTTACGGGTACGGACAAAAATTCGGAATCCAGCCGACGCTTTGGAGGAGATTCAAATTTAAAGTTGCTAAGAAGCTCAACACTGGAATCACAATCAGAAGTGATTATACATTTGTGAGAAATCAATTTGAGCAAAACGATATCAGAAATCAAAAACCGACACTAACAAAAACAGAGCACTGACGCCGCGTTAATTAAAATTAAAAATAAATATATAAATAAACAACGGTCACAGTGGAAAAGTAGCTTGCACAATAAAGTTGATAACTTGATATTGCTTTTATATATAAAATTTCACAAAATAGGGGAGTTAATTATGTAGAAATTAAAAAAAAAAAACACTTCTTATACGCTTAAGCTGAGAAATCTCTGAGACCTTGCATTAAGTTTGTGTGACAAAAAAAAAAATTGTGTAACCGCTGTACTTCGCATTACAAACATTACTAGAAAAATTAGAGATTTCAAGCCCCCACATATAGACAAAAACTTGATCTATATAATCAAAATTTAAGAAACTGTGCTGGTTACTGAAAAAGATCCTTCTTCACAAAACCATTGTAATACCGATTGCATTGTTTATGCGGTTTTGACACTCACATATGTAATCCCCAATGTGAACACGGAACAATACTGCGGAGATTCGTTGACAATCTCCCGCTGATCAGGAATACTCTCATAGAACCAGTCTCAAACGCTTCCCCCCTGATGAGACTAATAAACGATATAGAAAATGGTCATATAGGTGTTTCTTAGGAAAAGTAGACTAAAGCACTTTACTAATACCAAACACTAAAACATTCTTGTGAACATTTGATTTATGACAAACAATCCGAAAGAATTCAACGCGATACCGACTCGAAGGGCCGTAATAATAATACAATTTTTTTTTTGTAATTTTTTTCCATTTCTTGCTGCCGTTGCCGCATGAGAATGTGGGGCTTGCACCCACTAAAAACCCCGCCCCGGTTGGGGTATATCCACTTCGGAAAGCTTTCGGATAACTTCAAAGTGTAGTCTTTATTATTTTTCGCCTTAATATATCTCTGACATATCTTGCCATGAGTCAAGTGTTTCCTCCCTGCATAATTGTGCGGTTTGTCTTTTCGCTCGTCCCGATTGTCGTAGCTCGTAGATTTTCTTTCATTCTCTGGCTAAGAGATCTATTGGGATTACCCCTGCTATGACTAGTGCTGCTGCACCCGACACCGTTCGATATGCGCTGATTATCCTTAGTGCTCTGGTCCTCTATATTGCGAGAATGGGTTTCAGCCTGACATGGGATCTCAATGTGTTTGCCCAGATTTCACAGCTATAAAGGAGTATGGAGTTAGTGATATCCATTAGCACCTTCCTCCTTGATTGGATTGGTCCTCCGGCATTCGCCATCAGCCTACTGGAACACATTGTTCTCTCCACTGCCCTAGTTCTTGCGTCCTGTAGTTGCCGGCCAGAATGTCAGCTTTGTGTCCTGTCTGACTCCCAGGTTCCCAGGTTATAATGCGGTGGCTTACTCCAATGTTGACTTCTACTGGGATCCGATAATTAGTAGCAGCTTGGTTTTTTTTCCATTGACAGCTTCCGTGTGAGTCTAGCCAATCCTTGACTCGCACTATCACCTGTGTGAGTTTTCATTGTGCATATTCAGTGTTGCGCGCTGTGATGACTGCGGCTATGTCTTCTGCGTATTCAACTAGAAAGATGTCGTCAGGCATTTCGAGGCGAATAATATCGTCGTAGTTTATGTTCCATTAATCTGACCAAAGAACAGACCTTTGTGAGGCTCCGGATGTTATATTTATACATTTTTGCCCCGCTCTGCTGTGGTGTATTAGCCTTCTGTTGTTGAGGTAACTGTTTATTATACGCATCAAATATTTGGGGACATGGAATCGACTTGACTGCTTGAATCATATTGGTCCCTTTGACACTGAACGCGTTTTTCACTTCCAGCGTTGCCAGTAGAATTATGAGTTTCGAGAAATGGATACCCAGTTGCCTCTTGAGCGCTTCGTGGACCATCTCCTGGATAATTCCGATTGTCGACCTACCTGGTCTAAAACCGTATTGTTTGAGTGAGAGGCCACCAGCTCTTTCGATTGTCGCTGCGAGACGAGCCCTGAACAGCTTTTCCGGCAGTTTTCCAGCTTTATTTAAAAACAGAGTCGGCGTCGTGCGGATGCAGTTGCAGTTAGTTCCTCAGTAGTTCCTCATTGGTGAATACTTGAATGCTATCTTTTATTGAACGCCGTATTGGGATTCCAGATCTCTCTTCGTGAGTAGGGAATAGTGTTTGCACTATTTTATCTATATGCCTTTCCTCTATATCTGGCATGACCTTCAATGTCACAAATTTTTTCATTACCAGCTTGGCCACATGGGTCAATGTTAACGTCGTTGCATAGTGCGTCTATTTCTCCCTCTTGCTGTTGCGTATGGCTATGTTAAGCTCTTTCTTTGCTTGCTTATACTGTTGCTCCTGTATCGCGAAAGCTTTCCTACGTCTTGCCCTGGTGAGCTTACGTCTACATATTATGCAAGTATCTCTCTGAAATCGGATTTGCCAGTTTTGGGCATTGCTCACAGGCTTTTTGTATTATTGCCATGGTTTCGTTGACCACATTGGATGTCTCGTGGATTTCCGTTATCCTCCTATCAAGCTCATCGGTCAACTTGTTGAATCGCTTCGAATTCCATCTTCGTCTTACAGTCGTAGTATTTGCATTGTGACTCATAGTTCCTTGAGTTCGGAGAAGATATACTCGTGGTCCCACTATTGTAAGTGTCCAGAACTTTCCATTCGTCGATTTGATGCGCCAAGCTTTCCGATAAGAGACTGACGTCAGGTATTGTGCCTTCTTTTCCAGGTCGTCTAATCGTAAGGGTGGATCCAACGGTTACGACCATCAGCTCCAGTCCTGCTGGCATATCTAGTACTCTGCGATCTCTAGAATTGGTTTTGCAGTGGAAATGTAGTTATCATCGCTTGGGCTCAAGTGGCAACTAAAGTTCCTGAAGTCCTTAAATCCCATGGAAACTTCCTCTGCTTGTGCTACGGGTCCGTAGTCCGCTTAAGCTGGGGATCCATATTGGGGCAGTCTTAGATTCGTCTTCCAGCCAGACTCCGTTTTAGCCTTTCCGGAACTGGCTTTGCAGTTGATCGAGCCTGGAAAGTGGTTTGTCTGATTTTGTCCCTCCTGTGTACATAGACAGCACTTTGGTGCTTTTGAACACCCCTTCATTTTGTGCCCGGTTTCTCCGCATCTCATGCATAGGTCTCTGCGGTCTGGGCCCTGGCAGTCCCTTTGTAGGTGTCACACGCCTATGCACTTGAAACATCGCTTGATCTCAGTGCGTTGTTTCACGCGACATCGTGTCCATCCAACCTTAATTCTTTGCTCCTTTTCTATTTTTCCTGCATCTTCCGTTGAAATGGTAATTAAAGCTCTCTTCTGCTCCGAGCTATTAACCTTGGTCAGATGGACCTTCAAATTCCCGCATGAGTAGTCTATCGCAGCCTTAATTGCAAATGCAACTTCTTCCTCTTCTGTGAGGCTATCTTGGTCCCCAATTTCTACTGTGTTCGTTGGCTTACTGGCCCTGACCAATGCGTTCTCCTTGATCGTGCCTTTGATATTTTCGCACAATATTTGGCTTGCTTTGGTCAACTTTATTAGCATGTCCCCTGTTTTGGTTTTTCGTATTGAGTGTAGCATAGCATAGCACTGTCCGCATGTTCTGGGTTCATATTTCTGTTTTGACCCGTCTGCTGGTTTGACCCGCACTGCGTCAATGCGTGATCGTGATCTTGTCGTTGCCGTATTCGGTTTAGTTTGGTTCGTTGTCTGTTTGATTTGGGGTCCATCTGTCGCTGGTTTTTCGTTTTTGTTATTAACAGTCTAGAATCCATCAACGGGTTCTTAACTCCACGATTTCTTGGTGGTGTCTTGTACTGCCGGGCTAGCTATCATTCTCTTTGGGACTGATACCAGCGTGTAACTGCTGTCAGCAGCTGGTTTCTTTGTTAATATCTTTCTCTCCTGTAGATCTCGATTACATCGAGGAGCTCGCTTAGCTTGCAGGCGTCGTCTTTGACATCCATGCCGATATTCTGTTACCGGAGCATGGCATGTCTCATCCTTCAAAAAACTGTTTTGCACTTCTCTAGTGCGTCTTCTTTTAGGGCTCTCATCTTGTATATCAGCTCTAGTCTCGGGGAGCTATGAGTGGGCACCTCGTTTTGGCTAGAAGCAGGAGTTTGCTCCTCTGGTAACGGTTCACCAGCTGTTGTAAACGTTCTAGGTGTTTGGAACGCGTTCGGTGAGTCTTGAGCTTCCACTTCCAAGTTAGTCGCTTTTCGAGCTGGCGATCTCTCGTCGCTATTTTGTTTGATTATTATTTTTCATTCAGCAGGCGATATTATTAATTTCAATTAGTAATTTAGAAATAAATATTTTGAAAGACTGGTCTTACACGGCAAGTTTTTTCTTCACCCATTGTTTCTCAAATAATCATATATGGTTTTTAATAAAAGTTTATATTGCTTTATGTCCATTTATACATAGTACATTAACCGTAATGCATTTTTAAAGACAACTTTACATAAACTTTACATTCAATAATATCAAATTTGTCGAGAAAACAACTAATCTTCAGTGAAATGCGACTTAATCAAATAAATATTGATATTAAAATCGTTGAATGGCTAAGATACTAATCAGCTCTTAAGTAAGATCTTGTATCTAACAAACCAAGTTCGTTATGATTCAGGAACGACACTGTTGAAAACAGCTGCGATGAAAGGTTATGATTAACCCTAAATAAAATATTTAATTTTTCTAACATCCGAGTATTTTTATTTATAGAAATTTATCTAAGTATATGGAATATTATATTTCATACTACTGCATAGATATTGCAGGCATAAACAGCATTTTTAATGCTTTTCCCAACAGAAATCATTCAATTGTAGAGCCGTTATCCCATATATTTTGGGCTGTGGACCGATAACATAGGAAAGAAGTATAAAGTATATTCAAGGACATTTATATCTTAACGTATCCAGGAAAACGGTCAATAAAAAATGTTGGAAGAAAATAAAAACCCTCATATGCTTCCAAGGTGCATGTACCTAAATTGGTGCAGCGTTATAAAACCGCCTGTTTGGCTTTTGCAGAAAAATATAAAATTGGGAGTTAGAATTCCGTAGTTATTTCTGATGAAAAAAAGATTAACTTAGATGGCCTTGACCACGGCCAACAATATTGGGGGATATTAGGCAACAACGCAAAACATGCCACAGGCGGAACCACGTTGGAGGATCGCTTATGGTTTGGGATATGGGTATAAAGGAAGATCTCCACTTTGCTTTATTCATACCAGGACAAATGCGGACATGTACATAGAAATTTTAGACAGTGTCCTTGTTGATTTTGCTGAGGTGCGTTATTTAGATAGCTGGATTTTTTAACAAGATTATGCTCCGATCCATACAGCCCATAAGACAAAGGATTTTTTTCGTCCAGGAACATACCATTATTAGAGTGGCAAGTTAGTTCTGACTTAAGCCCCATCGAGAACCTATGGGGAATACTTTCCCACAAAGTTTATAGAAAGCGACGTTAATTTGGAACCATGACTGATTTCAAGGGAACTTTGTTCGCAGAATGGGCAGAAATAGCTCCGATTACGGTGCATAATTTAATAAATTCCATGCCAAAGCGAATAGAAGAAGTACTAAACAATGGCGAAAAGCAAACAAATTACTCAAATTAAAAAAAAATATATATATACATAGTTTTTAACCACGAATTTAAGTTTTTGCACATATACTTATTGCTGAAGAAGTTAAATTATTTTATTTTTTATTTTTAAGTTACTTAATAAGTAATTTCTCTTTTATAAAAAAAAAAATTGAGAAAAAAATCTAAAATGCATAAACTGAACATATTTTGTGTGCAAATATACTTATTTCGCTGATGTATAATCAGGACCATAAATATACTTTTTTAACCCAAAAAACTCCAAATTTCTAAAACAAGCTTTTAATATATCCATATATACGACCAATTTCGATGTCGCTGATAAAAACCGCATCGTTTTCTAGAACTTTATCGGTAGCTTTTAATATAGACAATGCAATGCAACTCATGTATCTGTGTATGTATATACGTTCATATATGTCTCAATTTATGTTGGATATTCAAAATAAAACGAACATTTGTATGTTTTGCATGATATTTTTGTATGTTCGTTTTGTCTGTTCTTTTTTGCATGCTTCTGTGTTCTCTCGAGCGTGTCAGTTAATCGTTAGAGAAACAGTTTCTGCCTAGCGTAATCTGGTCGTGGGCATTCGCGATTCGGAGATGTCTGTTCCTGACAATTCTGGAGTAGCTAAATCGTGATTTTTCTGAACTTTTCAGACAAGCGTATACAATAGTTGTTTTATTACACCTGTCCTGGTGTCTAACAGTGGATTACATTTTGTACAAAAACCAACAAGAAGGCAGCGCTCTGTGTCTTTCTTATTCTGTGTATTGTTTAAAAATTATATTAAATACGGCCGAATCTGATAGTGCTATTCTATTACATACAGAAGCGGAGTTGACCCCGAGGGTCTATAAGTGGTTTGTAAAATGTTTGAGTTCCATTGGTTCTAGAAAATGTCATATAATATAATCAAACTTGTTGGCAACTGTATAACCTGTACGTTGTAAAACAAAAAATAAAGTCAGATTTGATAAAGACAATGCCAGTATTGAGAAACAAAAAGTCGGTGACCATGCTTTGTTTGAGAATGGAGAGCCTCATCAGACCAAGTTAAGTCTTATGCTTAAAGATCCATTTTTGGTGACAGAAGTATAACCAAAAGATCGGTATAAGCTTAAGATGGTTAAAAATAGTCGAACATATAAATATGTCCACGAGTTCTTGCGATGTATACCTGAGAAGGGGACTGCAACAGAGTTTAATGGGCCAAAGGGTGACGCAATGGATTTAGCCGATGAGGGCTGTAATCTTGAAATTGAGAATATTGATGATGGGTCTGAGAAAGATGCCATGGATTGAGCCAGTGAGGGCTGTGGTCTTGAAATTGAATGGAGTCTTGCGCACACCCAGATCAAGTCCAGCATGCATGACTTTCTATGCGGATGGATGGCCAAATTATGTGGTTCGCCATTTGCTGCAATTAAGTCACAATCTTTGTAAGGATCGGGGGTTCGAGTTAGTTGGCCGGCTTAAGAAATTATGTTAGCTATGTGCTAAACCCATTAGCAGGTTTATCGAATTATAAAATGTGAGCCAGATAAACGAGGATAGACTGGCCGGCTAACCTTGAATTTAACTGTGCGCTACCGGTACAGAAACAGTGGTCGTGCGCATGAGTTAGACAGAAACCTCGGTACCAAAAGCGAGGTTCCTGAACCTAATGTTTTTTATTTATTTATTTGAAACGGTTGACTTCACGAGTGTCAACTCGAGTAATTAAAGGAAAAATTACAAAAGAGTTACTTGCTTAAAGCCTAAAGAAAATATAAATAATTCTAATAACATCACCGACACTGTGGGGGTATTTTATTTGCCAGTCCGGCCAGCTATGCCCCTGTTCACAGCAAATTTTGTCAGTGATGAAATAGAATCTACAGTCAAAATGGATAGGAAAAGTTGAAAAGAAATTAACATTTATGTTAATATGAGTCTAAAACAAAATCTTATACTAACAAAATTAAGATATGAAAGTGAAAATTATAATAAAGGTTAGGTAAAAAAAGGAAGATATAGAAATAGATGGCAAACCACTGATCCGGTGGGGTGAAAATTTAGCCAGTCCAGCAAGCTATGACCCTTCTCATAGCTAAGAGTGATCAGTGATTTGCCGAAGATATGCTGAAAGCAAAGATTTTATTAGGGGAAGAGAGATTTCTGAGGAGAATACGTGATATAGGGTATTATACTGAGTGCATAGTACCCGAAATGAATTGTGCAAGGCGTAATCCGTAGACAAAAGGAAAGGTCAGTAATTTCTAATAGGTCGAAAGGGGACGAAGAAATTTAAACAAGCTAGAAGAAAAGGTGAAGCTATGTCGCCAACAATTAACTTATGTAGAAAAACAACACCCAG